>JAADWH010000402.1:0-23865 GCA_023335995.1 Globisporangium nagaii
ACGAACGAGGTCATGATCTTCTTCCTGCGCACGATCGCGAACGGCGTGGCGCCGCGGTACAACAGCATGCTCGAGATGGTGCTGCTGCCGATCATCGTCCCCGTGCAGATCGGCTTCGGCTTCGTCATGGACTACACGGTCAAGCAAGCGGCCAAGAAGAAGGCGAGCAAGAACAAGAAGGAGTGAGTCGTGTCGGCAGCGTCGTAACTAGTGCGCTGCGAGACCCATTGTCGGCTAGGCTAGCAGCGCTTTTCTCTCTCTCTCTCTCTTTCTCACTCTCTCTTTCACAATTGATGCCTGCCTGCCTCGTACATGGAGTTGTGGGATAGTATAAGCGACAACGGCAAGCGATTCCCATGTTCGTAAGCAGATCTCTTATCACTCACTCGCTCGCTCACTATCGCCACTACCGTCTCGCGGCGGTCGACTGCATGGCTGCTCCGCTCAAACGCGCACAAGATGCTCAGAAATATTTATAAAGAGAACATGGAACTCTCCGCGTGAACACTCGCGATGTTTGGGTGTTTGGATGGCTGGGGCTCTTGCTCGCTGACAAAGCTGCCGAGAGGCGGCACCGTTTGCGCCGCACGAGTCGCGAAAGTCACTGCCGGTCGCCGAAGCCCACGTCCGGCTCGAGTCGCTTGGCCGCCTGTGGGTTCAACATCTGCTCCAGCTCGAACACTCTCCGCTTAAGCATCTCGTTCTCCTCCGTGAGGTTGCGGACGTTCATTTCAAACTTGCGCGTCTTCTCCTTGTTCCTCGTCGCCATCTTAATAATACGCTCGCGCAGCTGCTGCTCCCTGGTTCGATCGATCGTCCAGACGCACATGACAATGAAAACAGAAGTCAGCTAGTGATCCAGCAAACTCTAGAGCGAAACGAATGAAAACAGGGACAGACAAGGAGGAACGCACATGGAGGTGCTCTTGCCGCCAGGGTTGTGCCATAACCGGATGTGCTTCTTCAGACTCTTCGGGCTGCAGAAGGTCTTGTTGCACGACTCGTGCTCGCACGAGTACGGGTTGCCTTCCAAGTGGATCTTCAGGTGGAATTCTGCCAGGTTCAGTTTGCAGACACAAAGAGCTCGACATTAGTGCACAGCCAGCCACCGCCTCCTCGTTCCCATCGCTCCCTCCCGCTTGTTCTCGCCACGCACCTAAATAGTCTTTTCCTTTAAAGCTCTTCGTGCAGCCCGCGTGCGTGCACTTGAACGGCTTGTCGCGCGAGTGCGTCTGCAAGTGGCTGCTCGAAGGATTCACAAGCCAGGCACACAGAGATTGGTTAATCGCCGCATCCACCCACCCACTCTCCACAAAAGAGAGAGCTTGTGCGAGCGCCGCCATACCGAGTCATCGCCGATTTCTCCGCGAACGACTTGTCACAGTCTGGAAATGTGCACGGGAACGGCTTCTCGCCCGTGTGCACGCGGATGTGTCTGCGAGTAGCATGGGGGAGTCAACCAGCAATTAATTAGTCGCGTTCAGCAGCGAGCCTTCGTCCAGTCTCCGAGGCGATAAACACACTGAGCTGCTCCTTCGAAGCGTACCGGATGAGAGCCCACTTCGAGTCGAAGCTCTTCCCGCAGTCCGGGAGGTCGCACACATGGCGCTTGCTCCACTTCTCCTTGGACGAGCCGGACGAGCCGGTCGGTGACGACGCCGCGTCCTCATTTGGGTTCATCTCCTCGCTCGTGCTCTGGTGTCCCAGGTCGTCGACGCCGAACGCGAACGCCGCCGCGCTGTGGTGCTGCTGGTGCTGCTGGTGCTGGTGCTGCGCGCGCGCCTGCATGAGCGCCGCGTCGGTCAGCAGGTGCGCCGGCAGGTGCGGGTGCGCGAACGCTCCGTGGAGCGTCGAGCCGAGCGCGTCCGCGGTGGCGGCTGCTGGCGGCTGCGGTCGCTGCTGCGGGGCGGGCGTCCGCGGCGGCGGCACTGGCGCGTCGTCCATTTCTGTGCTGGCCGAGTGGGACGGCAGCTCTGGAGCGTTCTGCTGTTTGAGTGTGAGAAAATGAAATTCAGTCAGTCAAAAACGCCAATCAAGCAGCGGGTAAGGTGGCGCACACTACTCGGCGACAAAGCGACTGCTGTTTTCGGCCAATCACAGCCGCGGGAAAGCCTGTTCTAGCGTGGTGAACGTCGACTCAGGGACTCGGGAGAAAGGCGAAAACAAACGATTTGGGAGGCTAGCGCGCTCTACAACCAAAGCAACCGATGTAGGACGCAAAGTGCACCCGCATTCTAGAACGCACTGTGGAGCGCTCCAGAAGCAAAACAGTGCGCCGCTTTGGTTCGCTCTCGCTCCAAAAGCCAAAAGCTCCGAAGAGGGGAACCAGAGCAGCCGACGCAGGCGACGACGACCGATCTCTCGCTCTCTCGTATCCCAGACAGCTCCCGCCGCTCGCGATGGAGAAGCTTCAGGAGCTCAGCTTGGTCTCCAAGATCTGCATGGAGCTGGAGAACCACCTGGGCATGAGCGACAAGACGCTCGCAGAGTTCATCATCGACATGGTGCGCGAGAGCGCCAGCAGCACGCGCTTCCTCGCGGCCATCAAGGAGAACGACCTCCCGCTGCAGCCCGCGCTCGCCGAGAACCTGTACCGCATCGTAAACACCATGGCGCCGCTCAAGCCCGGCAGCAAGGGGAAGGCGCCGATCGCCGGCTCGCGCGCAGGCAAGGGCGGCGGCAAAGCCAAGCAGTACGAGATCGGCGACACCGAGCAGCTCACCGCGGAAGATATCGCCGGCGCGGATATCAAGGAGGACGAAGCGAAGACGTCTGCTGCGGACGACAGCAGCAAGCGCGGCTATGAAGAGGACAGAGCGAGAGACGCATCGCGCGACCACCGCGGCGACCGCGATCGCAACAACCAGCAGAGACGCAGCCGAAGCGCTGATCGACGGGATCGCAGACGCGACGACGATCGTGAGGACGACCGCGGGCGCGGCAGAGGTCGCCGCTCGCGCTCGCGCTCCGAGCCTCGCGACCGCAGACAAGCCAGCAGTCGGTATGGTGGCGACGATCGCGGAGGCGACGACAGAAACCGCTCGAGACGCGATGATCGCGACCGCGACGAGTTCGGACGAAGCCGCGGATCCCGGGACGGTGATCGACGAGGAGGCGGAGGCAGCAACAGCAGACCGCGCGAAGTGGAGCTATACGGTATCTACGACGGCCGTGTGAGCAAGACGATGGACTTTGGCGTGTTTGTCGAGCTGGAAGGCGTCAGCGAGAAGAAAGAAGGGCTCGTGCACGTCTCGAACGTCTCGACGCAGCGCATCGCGAGCGTGAAAGATGCGTTCCGCCGCGGCCAGCAGGTGAAGGTGAAGGTGATCTCGAACACGGGCGGCAAGCTCTCGCTCTCGATCCGCGACGTGGATCAGCAGTCGGGCAAGGATCTCGTGCCCATGCGCTCGAACGACGGCGCGCAGCGCGCTCGCCTCGACAACTCCTCGACAGACCATCGTTCGTGGATCAACCCGTCGGCGCCAGGCATGCACAGCTCGCACAAGCAGGACGACGACGACGACAAGCCGCAGCGCGCAGCGAAGCGCATGTCGTCGCCGGAGCGGTGGGAGGCGCAGCAGCTGATCAACTCAGGCGTGCTCTCGATCGAGGACTACCCGACGTTTGACGAAGACCACGGACTCATGAGCGTCGAGCCGACGGAGGAGAACTTCGAGGTCGAGCTGAACGAGGACGAGCCGATTTTTTTACGCGGCCAGACGCTGCTGAACCGCGAGGCGTCGCCTGTGAAGATCGTGAAGAACCCGGATGGGTCGATGCAGCGCGCGGCGATGACGCAGTCGAACCTCGCGAAGGAGCGCCGCGAGCTGCGCCAGACGCAGGCGAACCAGCTGATCGACTCGATCCCGAAAGATCTGAACCGGCCGTGGGAAGACCCGATGCCCGAGGCTGGCGAGCGCCACTTTGCGCAGGAGTTGCGCGGCATCAACATGGGCTCGACGTTCGAGATGCCAGAGTGGAAGCAGAAGTCCGTCGGCAAGAACCTGTCGTACGGCATCGTCTCGAGCAAGACGATCCGCGAGCAGCGCGAGAGCCTCCCGGTGTACAAGCTCAAGCGGCAGCTCATGAAGGCAATCGCTGAGAACCAGGTGCTCGTCGTGATCGGCGAGACGGGCTCGGGCAAGACGACCCAGATGACGCAGTACATGGCCGAGATGGGGCTCACGTCCACGGGCATCATCGGCTGCACGCAGCCGCGCCGTGTCGCTGCATCGTCTGTTGCGAAGCGTGTGGCTGAGGAGTTTGGCTGCGAGCTCGGGCAAGAGGTCGGCTACTCGATGCGTTTCGAAGACTGCACGACACCAGAGACTGTGATCAAGTACATGACCGAAGGTATGCTGCTGCGCGAGTACCTCGCCGACAACACGCTCGCGAAGTACAGCGCGCTGATGCTCGACGAAGCGCACGAGCGCACGATCAACACGGACGTGCTCTTCGGTCTCTTGAAGGACCTGGTGCGCAAGCGCAAGGACCTGAAGATCATCGTGACGTCGGCGACGCTCGACGCCGAGAAGTTCTCGCGCTACTTTTTCGACTGTCCGATCTTCACGATTCCGGGACGCACGTTCCCCGTCGAGATCCTGTACACGAAGGAGCCTGAGCTGGACTATCTGGACGCGTCGCTGCTGTGTGTGATGCAGATCCACTTATCTGAGCCCGAGGGCGACATCCTCCTGTTTCTGACAGGTCAGGAAGAGATCGACACTGCGTGCGAAGTGCTCTACCAGCGAATCAAGGCGCTGCAGGAGCGTGCGCTCGCACCAGAGCTCATCATCCTCCCCGTGTACGGCGCGCTGCCGTCCGAGATGCAGTCGCGCATCTTTGAGCCCGCGCCAAAGGGCTCGCGCAAGTGCGTCGTCGCAACGAACATTGCCGAGGCGTCGCTCACGATCGACGGCATCTACTACGTCGTGGATCCAGGCTTCTGCAAGCAGAACGCGTTCAACTCGAAGATCGGCATGGACTCGCTCGTCGTCGTGCCGTGCTCGCAGGCGTCGGCGCGCCAGCGTGCAGGTCGCGCTGGACGCACGGGGCCGGGCAAGTGCTACCGCTTGTACACGGAGAACGCGTACAAGAACGAGATGCTGCCGACCACGGTTCCGGAGATCCAGCGAGCGAACCTCGGGTCAGTCGTGCTGCAGCTGAAAGCGATGGGGATCAACGATCTCATGGGCTTCGACTTCATGGACCCGCCGCCGCAGCAAGCGCTCGTCATGGCGCTCGAGAACCTGTATGCGCTCGGCGCACTGGACGACGAAGGTTTGTTGACGCGGCTGGGGAAGAAGATGGCCGAGTTCCCCGTCGAGCCGAAGAACGCCAAGGTGCTGCTGACGTCGGTCGTGCTCGGGTGCGCGGAGGAGGTGCTGACGATCGTGGCGATGATGTCGGTCGAGACGGTGTTCTTCCGTCCGAAGGAGAAGCAGGCGCAGGCGGACCAGAAGAAAGCCAAGTTCCACCAGCCCGAGGGCGACCATCTGACGCTGCTCGCGGTGTACGAAGCGTGGAAGAATTCCAAGTTCTCGAACCCGTGGTGCTTCGACAACTTCATTCAAGCGCGAGCAATCCGCCGTGCCCAGGACGTGCGCAAGCAGCTGCTGTCGATCCTCGACCGATACAAGATGGACGTGGTGTCGTGCGGCAAGAATTTCAACAAAGTGCGTCGCGCGATCGTCGCCGGGTACTTTGCGAACACTGCGAAGAAGGATCCGCAGGAGGGCTACCGCACCATGGTCGAAGGCCAGCCCGTGTACATCCACCCGTCGAGCGCGCTGTTCAACAAGAGCCCCGAGTGGGTGCTCTACCACGAGCTCGTACTCACGACGAAGGAGTACATGCGCAACATCATGACGATCGAGCCCAAGTGGCTCGTGGAGCTCGCGCCGGCGTTCTTCAAGAAGGGTGACCCGACGAAGCTCACGAAGCGCAAGCGTAACGAGAAGATCGAGCCGCTCTACGACCGATTCAACCCGCCAGACGCCTGGCGTTTGAGCAAGCGGAGAGGTTGAGCGAGATCCACATGGCATGCACGAAGAGAGCAGCAATAGCAGCAATAAACAAACAAGGACGAGCAGAGTTTCACACACGGTGTAGCATCTGCAGCTTCATGGCAACCACCACAACACACTCAATGCATTGTAGCTTCTCGAAGTCACCAAGAACTCGTTTGGTTGGTGTCCAGTTTTTCATTTCCATATCAATAAACTACCCGAGGTGACGAAAATGAAGACGAACTGTGTGGGCAGATCTCGTTTTGTCGCTGCTGCTCAATATGCACTAACCTCGTCGCGTTCTCTTTTTGTGTGCGTGCGTGTGTGTTCCTAATGTGCGTTCGCGGGGCTTTCATCGCGTGGCGTGACGACACGGTCCCTTATGCGCTGCGCGGCTTTGGGCCGCCGGCAGCCTTCGCCATAATGATCTGGTCCACGCGCAGCACTGTGATCGCCGCGTCCGCGCCGAGTCGGATCGCCGACAGCTTTGTCTGTAGGTGGTCCCAGATGCCCTTACTTAACGCATCGTTGATCACGTGGGTCTTCTCTTCGTCCTGCTCGTTTGGGAGAGTCGCCGCCGCACACAGCGTCCACATTCCAGCGTCAGTTTAGCACAACACAATCAGCAACAACCAGCAAAACAAAAACACGTACATCGACGTCGACACCGGCGTTCACGTTGCCCGCGGCGTGGGCCGCGTACAGACTCGAAATCACTTCGGTCGCCATCTTGCCGGCGTTCTCTGCTAAGATCCGCGGCACGATCTCGAGCGCGTCACCAAACTTCTTGATCGCGTACTGGTCGAGTCCCGGCGTGGCCTCGCCGAAGCTCTTCACCTGGCGCGAGAGCTCCACCTCCGTGGCGCCGGCGCCGGCGACGAAGCGCGGGTCCTTGCACGCCGCCTTGACGCAGTTCACGCCGTCATCTGTTGTGTTGTCACATACACACACCACCAATTAGCTCTCAGCCATCCACTTCCCCACCATAAGCGGCATACAATCAGCAACACACATTACGCATAGCAACACAACGTACCGATGGCGCGCTCAATGTCGTTGAGCACGTTCTCCGTGCTCGCACGCAGGATGATGGTCGAGATCTTGGCGTCCTCCTGCTCCTGGTTGAAGACCGTGACCTTCTTGCCGCCGATCTCCTTCACGCTCACGCTGTCGCAGAAACCCATCTCATCCGGCGTCGGCGCGCCGAGGCGCACGAGCGCGTTCGCGTTCACGGCGCGGCACAGGCGGCGCAGCTCCCACTTGGACTGGATCTTGACCGCCAGCAGGTTGTACTTCTCCAGGAAGTGCAGCGCCATCTCGGAGATAGAGCCGCCGGAGACCACGACCGTGGCGCCGCTCTCGGCGATGCCGCGGATTGCCTCGTCGAGACGATCCTCCTCACCCTTGTTGTAGTTCATGAGCTCGCTCGCGTCCTTGATGAGCACCGTGCTCTTGGCTTCCGTGGCCGAAACCTCGATGCCGCAGCCGAACACCGCGATCTTGGCGCCCAGCGCTTTCTTCACGTTGCCTTCCGTGTCGCGCTGCACGACCATGCCCTTGATGACCGTCGAGTCGTACAGGTTGCCGCCGCGGATCTTGCACACGCGGATGTTGTCGACGTTGATCGACGGCTTCTTCGGCGCGCTCGGCATGACGTTGAGCGCCGCCTCGGCCACGAGCTTGGCCAGCAGGTCCTCGTAGCCGTACTGCTTGGACGCGAGCGCGGTCTTGATGCCCTTCTGCAGCTCCGCCGCGTCGCGGATGTTCTCGATCCGCACGGACTGCAGCGACTCGAGCACCTGGATGCACTTCTCGTACGCCTTCTGGTAGCCCGTCACGATCTCGCTCGCATGGAGCCCCATGCGCAGCAGGCTCGCCGCCTCGAGCAGCAGCTCGCCGGCGAGCGACACCGCGAGGCACGTGCCGTCGCCAAAGTCGTTCTCCTGCATCTTGGCGGCCATTACGACCATGCGCGCCGCAGGGTGGATCACCTCGAGCTCCTTCACGATCGTCGCCGTGTCGCTCGTGACGAAGATCTTCTCCAGGTGGTTGATTACGAGCTTGTTCATGCCGTTCGGCCCGAGCGACGAGCGCGTGATCGCCGCGAGCTGCTTCACGGCGTCGATGTTCTTCGCGACCGCCTCGTCCACGCCCTCAAAGTGCTTGTGGCCCTCCTTGAGCAGCGACGAGAGCCCGCCGGCGACGTTCAACCCCATGGACTTGGACATGGTGCTGCGTGGGTGGGTGGGTGGTGTAAGCGTAGGGGGAAGGTGCTACTGGCTGCAGGGAGCAGGAAGCACGAGCTGAAGTTGGAGATGACGGAGGCGGCGCCTGGTTGTGTGTGTTTGGCTCTCCTCGATCTTGAGATATGGAAATCTTCATCACCACCACCACACGTTTCTTTAAAAACCGCTGTAGGCAAAAGGGGAGAGCCATCGGCTTTTGAAAGGAGCGATCAGGCGATCATATCGGTTTTAATGAAATGCACCACATACTGATCCTCTATTGCGACAATAACGACACCACGCATTTTCCATCGACCCCACGAGGCATCCGATCTCGCTCTGCCAGTCCGTCGTCCATGGCGGCGCCACCTCCCACTAGCTGTGGACTACAGCGTGCTCTTAAGACACACTAATGCTTCATCTCCTACGCAACAAAAGCGCTCTGTACGTTTACTCCGTTCCCAGTTCTCTCTCTCTCTCGCTCGCTCACTCCAGCTCGTGCAGCTGGCCGAAAAAGTCGCCTGTGACGCAAATCAGCACGTTCAGCGCCTTGAGCTCCACGCTCGTGCTCGCATCTACATCACCTCCGAGCCCGAGCTCGCTGCGCAGGAGCCAGCAGCGCCGCAGCAGCTGCCGGATCGTCGCCGCCACGCCCGCGTGCACAGGCTTGTCGAGGCGGGCGAGCAGCGCGTAGATCCACACGCCGCGCGCGCGAGAGAGCGCGGACTCGTCTTCCAGCCAATCCGTGTGAAGCTCGAGCAGCTTTCGCGTTAGCACCTGGTCGAATTGCAGCAGCAGGCGCAGGTGCGGCGGCGTGCCAGCCACTTGCGCGTCGGGGTTCCCAAAGAAGAACGCCTTCCAGCCGTCGCCGTCGCTCATACGCGGCACCTCTGTGCGCAGCGACACCGCTGCCACCTCTGCTGCTGCTGTATCCGGTGAGCTCTTCATGTGCGCCGCTGCGAGAACGCGAGCGTCCGCTTCTTGCTCCGGCTCTGCATCCGGCGCACCGAGCTCCTGCCACCGCGCGATGAGCTGCCGCAGCTCTGCAAAGTCTGCGAGCAGCGCGCGCTTCCACACTTCGCTCGGCAGCAGCTTCTCGTCGACGGTGTCGGCGAACGACGGGATCGACGGCATGTTTGCGGTCTGCTTGGCGTCGAACTGCCGCGGATCGACGTCGGACACCACGACGTCTGGGATGCCGTCGGCCTCGATGCGCACGCGCCACAGATACTCCTGCACGTCTGCGGGCGGCACGCCCTGCTGCATGCGGCGCACGATTGCCTGGATGTCCACCGAGTCGGCGCCAGCGACGGGCAGCACCGCGGCCATCATCGTGCTCTGCTCTCTCTCTCTCGTCAATCTGTTGGCTTCATTTTCGAGATGCAAGCGTAACCCTCAACATCCGACTCTTCCATACAAACACCAAGACAACATCGATCATGCGAAAACGACTATGTGGCCCACATCAGTCTCCACATCGTAACCTACCAGCGTAACCTCGGCATTCATTGGTGAAAAGCCATCGCAGCAGGAACCAGCACCAGCGAAGAGCTCCAAGCGACAGACACAGACACGATGGCGCACGCGAACCCGCTCCGAGCCGTGGCCCAGCTG
This sequence comes from Globisporangium nagaii, assembly GCA_023335995.1. NCBI lineage: Eukaryota > Oomycota > Peronosporomycetes > Pythiales > Pythiaceae > Globisporangium > Globisporangium nagaii. The sequence goes on from JAADWH010000402.1 coordinate 9,848, forward strand.
CAGGAGGTCGTGCACTCGCTCGCGCCGATGCTGCGTCCGCAGATCCTGCCGAAGGGTGCGTCCTACGGCCTCGACCTCGTGCTCGGGCTCTGCAAGAGCGCCGAGCAGAAGCACGAGCTGCGCGCGCTCGTCCAGAGCACAAAGCCTGCGCAGTCCAGCAGCAGCAAGGGTGGCGAGGACGAGGAGCTGGAGGCACAGGTCGTCGGCGCCTTCGACGTGGAGAAGAAGGTGTTCAGCATCGAGAAGATCGTGTGGATGCCGCAGCAGGACGCCGTGATCCACGAGTTCGCTCGCTTCCTGGAGCTCCAGCTCGAGAGCCCCGAAGAGGTACGAACGAACGCACGCAGTAGCAACATGACACGCGCGCTTGTCTTGTCTTGTGGTCAGTCGATGTGTGTATTTGCGAGCGAGACACTGACGCGTACGCTGGCTATGCCCACAGGCGAGAGAGATCGTCGCGCACTTCCTGAAGGTGAACGGCCACGCGCCGGACAACACACTGGCGGCGGAGCAGTGCTTCAACGCCGCGTTCGCGCTGCAAACGATCCTGCGCGCGTTCCCGCGTCCGCCGTTCGCAATAGCCGGCGCGCCGGTGGCGATCGACGAGGACACGCGCGTCGCGGAGGCTTTTGCGCCGCTCTTTGGCGCCAAGAAAGCGCTGAAAGCAGACAAGAAGGCGTCCAGCAAGAGCCGATCCAAGAAGCGGAAAAGCACCTAGGCGCTCTGTCCGCACATCGCGTGTGAGTGAGCGAGTGGGGGATGCACGCAGCCAATGAAGACGAGGACGCGTAGGTGTGTAACCACATGCATTACGCCTGAGGTCGCAGCTCACACGCGACTCTGGAGATACGTAGCCAAATAGAGATAATGAATATGATGCATGGGGTTGAACAACTACACATAGTCGAGTGATGATGAAGGCGGCGATGGCTCGAGTCAGCCATGGAAGCCGGATCCGTTGGCTCGGAGGTGCACCTGCAGATGCATCGTCACGTCCTCGTGGTGCGACAGAAACGGGAAGTCACCGGCGTTCTTGATCATCGCCTGCTCCGACAGAATCAACAGACAGAAACCACGTCAGCCACTCGAATGCTCGCCTTGCCGTCTCTCATCAACTTTTAACAGCAAACGCACTCGCTTGGCGCCAGGGTAGCGCTGCAGCATCTGCTCTCGCAGTTCGCTCGGGAGACTCGTCTCTTCGTGGCTCTGGCAAGAGCAATCGGCACACACGGCGCGATGGACATTGGTGAGGCGCTTCGTCATCGCAATCAACCAGTCTGAAGCACCTGGAGCACTTTGGTTTCGTGACAAGAGCTTCATTCTCAGACACGTACGTCAATGAGCGTGATCTTCTCGTCCGGCAGCGCGAGTTTCCAGCTCTTCGGGTCACACGTGAGGCAGTTGAGCGTCAGGCGCGACGCGATCTCCTTCTGCGGCAGCATGTCCAGCTGCATTGTACATGTTGAAACGCGACCGGAAGCGATAGTATCAACAGAGTGTTGATGATGCTCTGAACATTAGCCAACCAACCACCGCACCTGCTCGACCATGTAGTCGATCGCGTCGACGCGCGAGGGCGAGCGCTGGCTGTCACTCGGGAAGCCTTCGAGCACGTACCTGCATGCACATCCACAGCATCGCATCAGCAACAGAGCACAACGCTGCTAGTTCAGGAGCAACTTTTCACACATGGAAACGCACTTCTTCAGGTAGAACTCGGGCATATACGGCAACCTGCGATGCACACACAAAGACACACAGTTAGTCGGCTCAGCTATTCCAACTGGTGGACGGTCTGGCAGCGCGACGACGGAATGATGCACAGCACATTTTGATGTAGGACGGCGAGTTGGCGCCGAAGAGCGTGGTGTCGCAGAAGCCCTGCGTCAGCGCCAGCGACGCCACGCGCTGCGGGTAATGCGCTGCGTATCTCTGTCCGACAGCGTGCATGTTAGATGTAGAGAAGGTGTGGTGGTGGTGGTGGACAAGCGAGCCAACGCGTATGCACCTGAGCTAAGTAGGCGCCGAGCGAGACGCCGTAGAGGTGGATCTCGTCCACGTGGATCGCGTTCAGGAACCGGTCGAAGCTATGAATCCACTCGTCGTGGCTCCACACGGTCGGGTGCTGAACCTGAGCACGAGTAGAACCCAATCCGACAGTCACACCAACATCATGCTCATCAGCTCTCCACGATCTCCGTCCACACGACATGGCGCGAAGGTGTACATACAGCGATGACCCGACAGCCCTTCTCAGCCAGCGCGAGCATCTGCAAGTGGAAGCAGCGCGCCGATCCGCTGGTGCCTGGGAGACACACGAGCGGCGGCGGTCGCGGTCCTGTCTGCCCTTCGTCATTGTTGCTGCGGCTCTTCACAGCGCTCTGCTTGCCGCAGTCAAAGTACTCCCACGTGTGGCCGTCGTAGGTCGTCACGCGCTGCCGCGCCACCTGCTGTAGGAACTGCTTCTCGCTGCGCGCGAGCGGGTTGCCGGCCGCGCGCGTGCGCATCGACGGGTTGCTGTTCGCCACGCGACTCATCTCGTCTTCCTCGTCGTCCTGGTGACAGGAATATCCCACACGAATAGCGGATCTTCAAGCGGCGCTTTCCACAGCCTCTCGTACAGCCTACTTTAACTTTTATTCTGGCGAGCAGGATGCAGTAAACTCATGAGAAGTCATACACACACACATACAGAAACGGAATTGATATTGTTCTGGAGACGCTCGTGGCGCTTTGATTGGCATTTTGGTTGGAAGCGCCGCCTTCAAACGGACAGACAACAGCTTGAGCAAGGCGATCAAGCGACGAGCAAGCAGCGCGTCGCCACCTTCTCTCTCTGTACACACACACACGCACGCACGCACACAATGGAAGACGGAGGCTTCGTGCTGAACATCGCGGCGTCGTCCAGCGCAGGCGGCGGCGGTCGCCCGGCGAAGAAGAAGAACTCGTTCCGCGCCAAGCAGACGGCCAAGCGCGCCAAGTTCAAAACGACCAAGGCGAGCAGCAAGACGCAGCAGGCGACCGCGCGCGCGAGCAGTACCGGTAGCAGCAGCGGCAAGGCGCCTACCAGCATCAGCAGTGGTGCGTCGACAAAGAAGCTCGTCAAGCCTGTGGACGAGAAGAAGCAGCAGCAGCGGGCAGCTCCCGCGGCGACGAAGGCGAGCGACAGCGACGTGGACGACGACAAAGCGCCTGCTGCAGTTGCGAAAGCCCCAAAGAGCGCAGTAGCGCCAGCAGTTATCGCTGTCGCTGCTTCGGATGATGCCACAGAGCAGGCGGCGGCGGCGGATCTCTCGCGCTTCGACTCGGGCTCGGAGTCGGACGACGAGATTCCCGTTCCAGCGGACGCCGGCGACAATGGTAGTGCCAGCGAAGCGAGCGATAACGAAGACGACGACGCGAGTGACCAGGACGGCACTGCACAAGCCGACAGCGAGAACGAGGCAGCCGAAGAAGCCGCTGCTGCCGCCAGAGCCGCTGCGGCGGAGCTCGCGAAGGCGAAGACGTTCGGTACGCGCCGCAACCCGAACAAAGACGGGTACGACCCAGAGAGCTTTGCGCAGGTGCGCGCCAAGATCGTGGACACGACCGCGGTGCTGGACAAGCCGCTCGCGTCGGCGTCGAGCGAGAAGATCTTTGCGGCCGAGAAGACGTTCGCGTCTATGCAGCTGCACCCGCGCCTCGTGCAGGTGCTGCAAAAAGCGGTCGGCGCCAACGGCTTTGGCTTCGAGCGGCCGACGAACGTGCAGGTGAAGTCGATCCCGGCCGTGCTCTCGGGCAAGGATCTGCTCGTGAAGAGCGAGACGGGCTCGGGCAAGACGCTCTCGTACCTGCTGCCCATCGTGCAGAAGCTGCAGGCGATCGAGCCGCGCGTGAGTCGGGACGACGGCTGCCTGGCACTCATCCTGGCGCCGACGCGCGAGCTCTGCCTGCAAATCCTCGAGACCGCGAACAAGCTCATCCAGCCGTTCGTGTACCTCGTGCCCGGCGCGATCATCGGTGGCGAAAAGAAGAAAGCCGAGAAGGCGCGGCTGCGCAAAGGCCTCTGCATCCTCATCGCCACGCCGGGACGCCTCGCGGACCACCTGGTCAACACGCAGTCGTTCAATTACGCGCAGCTGCAGTTCCTCGTGCTCGACGAGGCCGATCGGCTGCTGGACATGGGGTTCGAGAAGCAGATCACGCAGATCCTGAGCATCATCGACGGCAACAGCAAGCGCGACGGTGACGAGAGCAACGCGCCGCAGAAGAAGGTGAAGCGCCAGAACATCCTCGTGTCGGCCACGGTCAACAGCGGCGTGCAGGAGCTGGCGAAGATGAGTCTGAAGAAGCCGCTGCTGGTGGACGCTGATGGCACTGGCGCAGGCAAGGGAGCAGCGAAGCCGGAGCACGAGAACTTCTCGACGCCGCACCAGCTCATGCAGCACTTCATCCTCGTGCCGGCCAAGGCGCGGCTCGTGGCGCTCACGTGCTTCCTGCGCCAGGAGCTCAACCACAACGCGAACGCAAACAGCAAGTGCAAGATCGTCGTGTTCATGTCCACGTGCGACGCTGTGGACTTTCACTACGCGCTCTTTGGCAAGACGACGTGGCCTGCCGGTCGCAAGAAGAGTAGCAACGAGAACCACGGTAAGAACGAGGACGACAGCAGCGCGCCAGGCGCGAACATCTCGAGCTCGCTCTTCGGCAGCAGCGGCGCGGTCTTCCGCCTGCACGGCAACATCCCGCAGCACGAGCGCATGACGGCGTTCAAGAACTTCTGCACGTCCACGAGCGGCGTGCTGCTCTGCACGGACGTGGCGGCGCGCGGGCTCAACCTGCCGACCGTGCAGTGGATCGTGCAGTACGACCCGCCGACCGAGACGCGAGACTACGTCCATCGCGTGGGTCGCACGGCGCGCAGTGGCAACCAAGGCAGCAGTCTGCTGTTCCTCATGCCGTCCGAGTCCGAGTATCTGGACCACTTACAGAAGCATGGGCTCACGATGGCCGCGCTCAGCCTCGAGAAGACGATCACGCGCGTGGGCAAGTACGGCGGCTTCATGCGCTCGAACAAGAAGCTGCCGCACGAGGTGGTGCAGAGCGACCTACAGTTCCTGTACGACCAGACTGTGCTCGCGGACAAGGAGCTCTTCGCGCTCGCGTGCCAGGCGTTCCACTCGTTCGTGCGCAGTTACGCCACGCACACGAACGACACGCGCGCGATCTTCCACGTGCGCAGCCTGCACTTCGGGCACATCGCTAAGAGCTTCGCGCTGCGCGAGCCACCGGCGTCCAGCAAAGTGCGCGACACGGGCCGCAACGCGAAGAAGGGTACGCTGCAGAAGCGCAAGGATCGCGACGACAAGGAGAAGATGCTCGACGCCAAGCGCGTCAAGAAGCAGCGCGAGCAGCAGCGCCACCGCGCGCAGCACGTCTCCGAGTTCGCGGACTAGGCGCTGCGTGGACTGTGTTTTGCAGTGAGAGCCGATGCGAGGGCACATAGAGTAACGTTAAGCCACACGCTTGTAGCACGAGTTGATCACCATCGCGATGCGTGTCGAGCGCAGCCATTTGCGTCCATTCGTGCGTGAAGAGCAGCAGTCGCCTGTCCATGGTTTGTATCGAAGTTTGTATGGAACGATGGACAATCTGTGACGTGTGAAAGCTGCTGGACAGCGGCTCGCTGGTTGGCCATTATTTGACACGCATCGAAATCCGAAATGACGGACTCGACTGCGACTGCGACGACGACAGTGCCGGTGTGGACGCGTTTCACACCACTGCGGCTGCACGTGGCGGCCTGGAGCACGCAGCAGGCGAGCGAGGTGCGCACACCGCTGATGCCTCTGCTGCTGCATTGCGGGCAGTTTCTTGATGCCTGATAGTGTTTTTGTGTGGATTAGCAGAGCAATGTGGTCGTCGAAGGGCAGCTCGTGCACCAGCGACGCATCTCGTACGTTCACCAGCGCTCGAGCAGCATATGGCAAACTCGTCTATCGCCAGTCTAAGACGTTATCACTGCTCACTCGCTGTATGCACAGACGCAGATGCTTGTTCTACGACCTGGCAGAGAGCTCCGCGATCGCCAGCACCACCGCTGATGAAACAGCGGCGACACAAGATCCGCCCCAGCGGCTCGAAGTGATCCTCAAGATCATCAGCGGCGAGCTCTCGGTCGACCAGGTGGACGCGATCCGCCACGGCGTCAGCGTCGGCGACATCGTGCGCATCCACGGCTTTGTCGAGTGCAGCAGTCATGGCGATTCGATTCTGCTCCACGCGCGCAACATCACGCGCGTGACTGCCTGGAAGGAGCTCCATCCTGGTATGCAACAAGGGTATGCTATTCGTTGACATGGTAGACTGTCTGACACTTTGCGTGACTGCCTCACTCTGCGTGTAGGCGTGCCGTTCATACCAGTGCCAACGATCCGCAAAGACGGCAGCATGCAGCCGTCCAGAGCTCCGTCCGAGCCAGAGCAGCAGCAGCAGCAGCCTCCAGTACCACACGTCACCAGCGATTCCAGTGCAAGTGCCAACCTGGAAGTTGATGTCACCGCCACCACTACCACTACAGCCACAGACAGCGGCAATCCGAGCACAGTGGTGCACTGCAAGTTCTGGATCAACTCGCGCACGTGCCAGCTCGGCGACAAGTGCGAGCTCTTCCACGTGGGCGACGCGGATCTGAAGCGCGAGCGCGCCAAGTGGCTCCAGGAACGCCTGCACCTCAAGCGCCTGCGCGCCAAGCAGGACGACGACCCGCTCGACGCGCACGGCAAGAGCGGCAAGCAGCAGCGCGCGCAGGTGTTCGTCCAGTGGCTCGTCGACCACTTCGGTGCCGCGTTTCTATCGCAGGGCAACGGAGTGGTGGACGTCGCCGGCGGACGCGGGAACGTGTCGTTCGAGCTCTGGAACAAGCGCCAGATCCCGTGCACGCTCATCGATCCGGTGAGTGTTTGTCGAGACACATTTGTATGAAAGCAGAGGAGGCTGATGCTTTGATGTGGTTGGTATGTGTGTGTGTGTCGTTATGGTACGGTTAGCGGCCGATGAAGCTGTCGAAGACGCAGTTCAAGTTCATGAAGAAGCTCAAGAAGGACAAGGACGCGACCCAGGCGGAGCTCGTGGTTCAGGTGCGTTGTTGCTTCCCTTTTATACATTGCTTCGTTATGCACGCAGATAGGACGGATAGAAACCCGAGATACATCCTGCAAGCGCATCATTTCTTACAAACTCTCTTCGCAAACCAGAAACTCGACCTCTTCAACACCACCACGTTTCTCGAGAACGCCGAGAACGAGGCGCTCGTGCGCGGCGCGTCGCTGCTCGTGGGCATGCATCCGGACGAAGCCACGGACGCGATCATCGACGTCGCGGTCAAGTTCGACAAGCCTTTCGTGCTCGTACCCTGCTGCGTGTTCGGCCACACGTTCCCAGACCGCGCGCTGCCGAACGGCGGCGGCAAAGTAGTATCGTACGAAGATCTGCTGGCGTATCTGCAGGCGAAGCATCCAGGGATCCAGCGCGCGTTCCTGCCCTTCGACGGCAAGAACCTCGTGCTCTTCCGACCACCAGCACCATCAGCAGCAGCGGTATCCGAGTCAGCAGATGAAGAGAAGACTCAGTTGTGAACTACTTTAGGATCTCTCTCTCAACAACAAAAAGTCGACATTGCTGCCTCTCGGACAACTTGGTATTCTCTATTCGAGCCTCTCGGTGACTCCAGCACTGTGGATGCCTTTCGCCTCCACCTGGTGCAACTGCACTCGATCTGAGAATGCGACTACCAGCACCACGGAAGGCTCCTCTTGCGTGGCGTCATTTCCGTTCGAGCTGCGCGTCAGCACAGCACTGGCCACTGGAAAGCAGCTCTCGCTGTTGCTGAGGCTGCGGTCGATCGGGGTCGCGTGCCATTCATGAACGAGCTTTTTGCCGCGGAAGAGCGCGATCTGACCGCTCACTCCGACGCAGAGCCACGCGAAGGCGTCGCCTTTGGCTTCCGCATCGCTCGAGACAGTGTTCACATGGACAACATTGGCGACTGGGAACGGCACCTGGGACAGCAAATGGACAGCGATAGAAGCCACGGCAATTCAGCTCAGCCTCTTGCACTAGCGCTGGTGATGTCTCTCGCACACAGAAGAAGCTGCTCACCTCTACCCACAGCTCCACGATGAACCGGAAGCTGGGCTCGCGAGACGTCGAGATCCGGTACACTTTCCTGTTCGTCGTGCAAGCAACCGATAGAAAAGCCGTTAGCTATGAGCGGCAATCGCCACGAACTCTGTCACGAGACGCGGCTGCAGCGCCTTACCCGTCCTCTCCAGCAACGAGCACCACGTCTCCGTCGCCCTTTGCTCGCGAGAAGCACGTGATCGCGCTCACCGGCGCGCTCACAGGGATGTGGGCGAACACCGTGCCGTCGTGCGTCACGAGCAACTGGCGCTGACCCGTGCTGATGAGCGCGTAGGACGACAGCGTGTGCTCAATGTCCTTCACGGTGATGCTCGCGATCGCTTTGAACACGGGCTGCGCCGTAGGCGGGTAGAAGAACGCGCCATCGCTGTCGTTCACACTGCTCTGTGGCGCGTCTCCCAGTCGCTCCTGTCCAGCCAAACGCCATCCTCATTCTCAGCACAAACCCATACTTCTCCACACAAAAGATCCGCAAAGATCTGCTCGGGACTGCACCATACCTTCCAGAGTACTTGGTACTGGTTCACGCCGTAGAGCGAGCCGAGCAGGTCGCCCGCGAGGAAGAGCTCGTCGCCGTGCGCGCAGACGCGGAGCACCGCGCTCTCCAGCTGCAGCCGCCGCGCTTCCTAATCGGCAGACGCACAGCACTTTAGCATTTCCATACAGACGCACAGACGCACACATAGACAGACAGACAGTTGCAGGCTGCTGCGCGCGAACGCACCGTCTCGTTGCAGAAGAACACGAGCTCGCCCGACGCCGCGCCGACCACGAGCAGCAGCTTTTCAGCGTGCGCAGCTGCGTTCCTCGCTGGCGTCGGCTGCGCGCGCGGGTCTGGAACCACGCAGATACTCTACGCGAGAATCGATCGCACGGAAGCACAGTTTAGCTCCACGCAGCCACAAGTGTAAACGTACATGGCCGATCGATAGAGACGGTTGCAAAACAATAGGCGCTGCCTGCAGTACGCGCTTCAGCGCTGCGTTACTAATCCGCCTCCATCGACAGTAACGAGCTCTTTGTGAGCAGCGGCCGTCCCTACCAAAATGGCTCCTCGTGTGGCGCCGTGAGCGACCCACGCGGGTGTCGACAGCACCAGCGGCGGCGGCGCCGCCAGCGCTTCCGCGCTCCCAGCTGCTCCGCGCGCACCGCCGAGCTGCTCCGTCTCTTTGCTGCTGTCTCCGTTGCTCGCGATCTCGTAGCAGCGCAGAGAGCCGCTCGCGTCGCCCGCGAAGACGCGGCTGCCAAAGGCGGCGACGCACGTGATGTCGCCGGCGAGCTCCATTGTGGCTGTGGCGCTGCTCGACCACGAGGACTGCAGCGTCACTTTGCTGCCGATTTGGAGTGCGAGCCGAGCGTGCGCTGATAATTCAGCTCTGGATCGACTTAGAGAGGTATGCGAGTATGAGGGTGCGCTTTCGACGGTTTCGGCTGCGATGATAAATCAGATCCACCCATTTCAGGTTTTCGTATGCAACTGGTGAGACCATACTAAAAAAGGATGGAATTGCGATCTTCCAGCGCGTGTCAGCTCACGGGACGACGAAGACGCCGCGATCGCAGAGCTCTTGCTGCGCGTGAGGACAATGGGAAGCTGCGCGCGAGTGGATCATGGGAAGGCATGGGAAAATGCACATTTGCTTGGGAGTACTCACTGGACTTCTATTGGTAACCTTAAATATGAGCGCTGACTCGCGCGTCCTCTTTGCCTTCCGCTTCGGAAGAACGACTAACATAAAATATAGAGAGAGGGGTAGCTGCTGCTGCCTTGAGATCTCTTCTTGAGTGAGAGTGTGTGTTGGTGGTGGTGTCTGGATCTATGAGTGCGAGGATCTCCACGCTGCTCTGCTGCTCAAGAGCTCATGGACGGCAGCCGATTCCAGAACCGGAACGAGAACCTGCGCTTCTGCTTGCCGGCCTCGTCCGTGCTCAGCGACATGCCGCGCAGCTTGCTCGGGTGCGGCTCCCACGAGTTGGGCGTCGATGGCGCGCTCTCCACCTCCCACGGCTTGACACAGAGCACTTCTGCGGAGCGAGGGGAAGCCTGCGGCTGCTGCTGCTGGCTCGACGCCGCCGCGCGCACCTGCGGGAACCGCTCCAGGAAGCTCGCGACCTGGGGCTGGAACGTTGTGATAAATACATTGCTGAGCGCGAAGTCCGGGTGGTTCTCGCTCAGCAAGTTGCCGCTGAGAGTGTGCTGCAGCATCTTGGCGATCTGCACGCCGCTTGGCAGCGACCGAGCAGTGTGCGGCGCGAATCCGAGGATCTCTGGCTTGATCAGCGCGGGACACACGATCCGCAGGAACACGACGCCGCCGACGACGATCGTCGCGTGCTGCCGGCTCTGCGGGAACGCCTTTCGGAACTCGCGCAGCACGAACTGGCACGCCGCGCGCAGCACGAGCGGCGCGAAGTGGAGCGCCTTGACGAGGCGCTGGACGATCGTCTTGGCGTACTCGCGCACTTGGTCGGGCGTCGCGGGCTTGTGGTACAGCGTCGACTTGTCGCCGAACACGTCGCGCAGCACGTAGCGGAAGTACGGGCGGCCGTGCTCGTGGCCGAGCGACTTGAAGAGCGAGCTGAGCCCCGACGACGAGCGCAGGAACATCTCCTCGCGACCGTCCGCCTGCGCGATCTCCATCTGCACCGCGCGCTGGAACTCGTGCAGCTTGGGCAGGTCGCTCAGCGAGCGCATGCGCTCCATCTGGACGCTGCGCGAGGTCGAGTCCTTCTGCACGCCGCGCATGGTCGGTCGGCGGCTGTGGCAGACGAGTGCTCGCGTGGCTCGCGTGAGTGCGTGAGTGAGTGAGTGTCGCTCGTGCCGAGTCTCGTGGACGGCAGAGGTGAGAGAACGAGGGTGAGACTGGCCGAGTGAGTTGCTCAATGGAGCGGGCTCGAGCCGAACCTCCGTCCCCACACAAAGCTCAGACGACGGTGACAATCACTCCGCTCGCTTGCCGACTGTTCCTTCCTTCTTCCTCCGTCTTGAATCACAAAACGAGAAAGGAAACAACCGAGATGGGGTCGACGCACGAACGCGGCGGGCGGGCTGCTGCTGCTGCTGCGGACGGCTGGGATAGGTGGCGCGGCGACGGACCGACGACGGTTGAGCTGCGCGCGCGCGGGGGCGGTTAGTGGTTGGCGCGGTCGGTCGATCGATCGCACGGCTCCGCTGCTTGCTTGCTTGCTGCTTGCTGCGCTGGTTTGTTTTGCTTTTGAGACGGCTTTTTGCTTTTTGGGTCTGTGGCGATCGCACAAGTGTGCGGAAAAGCCCGAGCGGCAGCGCGGAACCGCGGCGTTCCATCCGGCAGACGAGCCGCTGAGCGATTGCCAGCACGATTCGCAGAGCGTTCGGTAGGGGAAGGGGAGCGAGAACTGTCGCCCTGTCGCTTTTCCCTCTGATCGCCGAAAACCTGTGATAATCAGGCACTCCGTGTTATGCCTGTTTGAATGCACTGTGAGAGGCTGCCGTTTTTCGGAGGTATTAATCGATGCATTTGGCTGCGACGAGGCTCGTCATCGCAGAGATATTCGCTTCCGCAGTTTTCTCATAGAGAGGCGAATCGCACAGTAGAGGCTTTCCAGTCAGGCAGCTGCCAAAGTCGGCTGGAAATCGAGAAACTCGGCTGTCGCGACAAGCGCAAACTCAAAAATCGACTTGTGTGAGAAAATCGCGCCAAAAACTGTGCAGCTCAAGACCATCCAAATCAAAATCAAAATCAAAATCAAAAGCCATCACTTTCTGCAACAGCAATGCACCATGGAGGCACGAGCACGTGTGGGTGTGGCGATGGACAGATTGCGCCGTCCTCGTTTGCCACCACTGTTGCTCTTGCGTCAGTCCTGCAGCTGTCAGAAATGCCGTCGTCGAGCGGGGCGGCTCGTTGGCTGCTGCTGCTGCTGCGTTGTTTCAAAAGTGAGGATCGGATTTTTTATCCCGAGGCTCTTTCAGCGAACCTTCGCCTCGGACATTCACGATGCCGTCGCGTCGCGCGCGCAGCACCAAACGCAATGCGTGGCGGTCCTCTGCTCCGCAAGCAGGTGAGCAGGACGTGCGCACCCAAGTGTTGAAGTCCAAGGCATGCTCGATTGGAGGTCTTGCTCGCGCAGCAAGTCGGCGAGACCTCGGCAAAAAGCGAGTTATGGCACTTCAATGCGACCCCCTTTGGGGCAACTTACGTCACCCAGGTCACGGCAAGTATGCCCGATCAAAGATCGGATCCCGACTTGTCTGCCCCGATGGTTTCCCGTATCAGACAGCGTCGCGTGTTTCAAATCGCTATCCAAGAGGAGAAAAGCCGTCGCGAAGCGAGCAGCGGGCTTCCTTTCGCATCGACTCGCTTGCCTCTTTTGCGAGCGACGGAAGCCGACAACCTAGCTTTGCACGACTTGTCTGATATCCTCTGGGCTTTCTGGTCGCCTCTCGCAGTCTTGTCTCCTCTTCCCTCCCTCGCTGTTGCCGACTTATCCCAACAGCTTTTTTCTTTTCCAACCCGCCTCTGAGCCGACATGCCGACATCTGAAGCCATGGCTTGAAACAGCAAACGAGCGAATGGCTTGAAACAGAGCAAGCGAGTGGATGGCCGCGGCACGACGCGCTGCTGCTGTTGCTGTCAAATTTTCACGGCAACTGCGCGCTCGGTTGCTGGAAGGCGCCTCGCGTTTCGCACATTTGTCTGTGCGGTGACTTTTCCCCAGTCTCCAGGATTTTTTTCCAGCCGTCGTCCACCAACAACCTCTTTCTCATTTCACGTTTCCATCCACGGATACGCTTGAAAGCTCACGCCACACACTTCTGCTGAGCTCTACCGTCGCCGCAGAGCTTTCTAGCCCGCCGTGCTCGCAAACAGAGCCTCGCTCGCTCTCTCCTATTTGTCGTCGCATTACATCTCCCTCTCTCTCTCTCTCTCTCTGAAAGGAAAGGAATATGCGACCCGCATTGTTGACAAGGCTCGCTCGCTTCATTCTGGTCAGGTGGTCTCCTGAACGCCTCGCTTGGGAAACAGCGGGCTCGCTCAACGTGTTTGGTCGCATTTCGCATCAGCACCAGCTCAGCGAGTAGACGCGTCCGAGCCAAACCTGGTCGCACGCGAAAGAGAAAGTGTCCGTCAGCGAGCCATGTGGTGCAGCGGATTCCGCATGGCGATCTTCGGTTGGCTCGGAGGCATTCCCATATGCTTTGCAGACATCGCTCGCGATGTTCATTTGGTGGCAATCATCACGGAGCTTGCGCGCTGCACAGAGAAACCCGCAACTTCGTAGACAATAATCGAGCTCCAGGCACACTGGAATTGCCACGCGTCGTCGCGGGCATGGACGAGCGAGCAGCGAGCCGCGCCAACGACTCACGACACGCTCGCACCTACCTTCTTCCTGTATCGATGCCTGGCTTTCGCAGTGACTCTCAAATCGAACTCGAAAAGGAGCGGCGTAAAGTCGCACCATCCAAATCAGCTCCGGAGGGAAACTCGCCGGAGGGATTACAAACACGGCGGAAGAGCAGTAACCTCGTGCACTCGCCTGCACTTGTTTGTCCCTTCCGACTGATCGAGATGGAGAGAGAGAGAGGTATATACGGAGCTCCTGGTGTTCCTTGTGAGCTCCTCGATGGAGTCGATCGAACCTGGAGTGCTCGACTGACTGGATATGCCAACGCTGAGCCGCACCGAATCCGCGCAGGACGCTGCAGCCACGCGCGCGTGGTCATCGATGGAGTGCCGTAAGTGTACCGTGCATTCGGCAAGCGCTCTGGCTCGAAAGATCTGCTTGAGACGCAAGTGTCGAAATCGTGATGGGAAAAACCAGAATTTGAGCTTGGGGGGGGGGGGGGGGGG
>JAADWH010000403.1:0-23826 GCA_023335995.1 Globisporangium nagaii
AAACAGCAAATTTGCCCTTACGAAACGAGCAACATATCCAAACAGCACAACGGAATTCTAAAAATTGAAAAAGTTATTGACCAAAACGTAGGTGGGTGATATTACTTGGCGCGGACTGTAGGTGGCTCGGAGAAAAGAGGCACTGCCGATAGTGGAGCCAACACGCTCCGCATCGTGTGCGCCACACCATTCCGGACCCAGCAAAGTCTCATTTCGGGCTCAAAGGGGGATCCGGTGTGAGCATGGACGCGATGGACGCGATGGACGCCGTGGCGCTCGGCGCGCGCGTGCAGCAGGTGGCCGACAAGCTGCTGCACAAGGCGCAGGAGGCACGCGCGAGGGGCAACGCCGCCGCTGCGCAGTCGCTCTCCGAGTCCGTGACCGACTTGCGCCACGCGGCCGCCGTGCTCGTGGAGCAGAAGCGGCTGTTGACGGTGCGCCAGGCGCAGCAGTCGAGTGCTGCCGTCGAGGCGCCACCGCCATCGTCCTCATCGGGGCTTCAAGAGAGCAGTGGCGATGCGGCGCCGAGAGCGCGGCTGCGCAGGAACAGCAGCGCCAGCAGCGTCATGAGCATGCTGAGCACATACGAGGTCGGCAGCGTCTACAACGGCAGCGTCGCCGGCTCGGTGCACCATTCGCACTCGCACGCCCCGGTGCAGTCCCAGCAGCAGCAGGAGCTCGTCGCGCGGCTGACGCGCGTGGAAAAGATGCTGGGCAAGAAGAGCGACGAGATGAAGGCGAAAGGGAACGAGAACGCGGCTCACGCGCTCCTGCAATCGGCGTCCTACGTGCGCAACGGTGGCAGCTTCATCGCGGAGCAGCAGCACACGATCAGCGCGCTGGCGGCGCAGCAGGAGCGGCTGCAGATCCAGTGGCGCGCGCTCGGTAAGTTGCTGGCACGCCATGAGCAGGACGAACGCGGATGCGGTGATGACGACGACGTGGACGAGAATGTGCTGTCGAAAGTGGCGGCGACTGCGACGGAGCTCGCAGCGCTTCGAGATTTCCTGAAGACAGCGTTCCCGACGTGTCGCGACCCGAGCGATGTGGGTGAGCTGGCAGCCGCTTTGCAGCGCGAGCGCGATGCTGCGAAACAAGAATCAGCAGCAGCTTTCGATGAGGCGGTGAAGGCGTTGGAAGCCGAGAGAGATCATCTCCACAGCCAGCTGGCGGAAGCGAAGCGGGTCCACGCGGAAGAGTACCTCATCGCGCGCGAGGACATCGAGATCCTGAAGAGCGAGAACGAGCTGCTGGAGCGGAAGCTGCGCGCTGCAGAGACCGAAGCTGCCGTGCGGAGCGAACGCGAGCTGCTCGAGCATCAGATGGCGTTTGACGCGGTGGCGAAGTCGAACGAGGAGCTCAAGCAGGTGCTGGAGGCACAGAAGCAGCAGCTGAGCGAGCTCTCGATGCAGGTTGAGTCCTGGAGAACGCAGTTCCACGACGAGCAGCGCAGCCGGAAAGAGAGTTTGCTGACAGCGACTGACAAGCACTCGACTGAAGTGGCGTCGATGGACGCTCAGCTGACGGCGCGAGACGCGACGATCGCAGCTCTGGAGGAAGCGCTGAAGCTGAAGAATGAGGATGCCGGTGTTGCTTCTGAGATGTCTGCTGTAGTCAGCGAGGAGCAAGCGACACCGAGCGCAGTCTCGTCAAGCGTCGATCACGCTGAAGATGGCGAGAAACCTGTTGAGGATGCGCACACGGAGCTGCGAGCGCTGCTGCGCGAGTGCGAAGAGGCTTTGGAGAGCGAGCGAGCGCAGGTGCTCCGTCTTAAGCAAGAGCGCGATGCGCTTGACGCTCGCATGTCTGAGATCGAACAGCTCCACGACAGTGAGATCGACTCACTGAAGAACGAGCACGACAGTCGTGTTGCTGACGTGGAAGAGCAGCATCGGATCGCGCACGAAGAATTGCAGGAGCTGCTGGACAAGCTGTCGAAACTGACAGCCGAGAGCGAGAGCCGCGAGCGCATCAACTGTGAGCTGAAGGACGCGATGGACGGGTACAGAGAGGAGTGCTTCAAAGTTCGGAAAGAGCTCGACGAGCGTGACGCCGAGATCTCGCGCTTGCAGGAGACGCTGCAGAGCAAAGACGACTCTGTCGACGACGCACGCAGACAGATCAAAACGCAACTGTCGGCGCTTCGCTCTGACGCGCAGGCGCTTTGTGCGTGCATGAACCCCTCTGCAGACGCTTCGCCTGACGCAGTGGTGCGGCATCTGATTGGGCTGGTGCTGCAGAGTGAGTCGAGAAAGCTCCAGGACGCGCTTGTTGTGCAGATGAAGAGCTACGCGGCGCTGAGCGAGCAGCACGCCGAGCTTCAAGCGAGCCAGCAAACGCTGAAAGAGCAGCGCGACAATGTCCAGGAAGGCGAGCAGAAGCTGCGCGACATGGCAGTGGCGTTCCTGGTTGCGTGCGAATCGTGTGCTGCTCATGAAGCAGACACTGCCGTCGGCGGTGACGATCTCGGCGAGCGATTCGAGCGCGTGCAGACGAGATATGCGAAAGCGCTAGATGAGATCCGAGCGTTGAAGCAGTCGGTGGGCGAGAAAGCAGAGGCGGAGCGAACTCTCGAGCGCAAACTGGAAGAGATCGTGGAGCTGCAACAGAAGTGCTCGGACGCGACGGACGCAGTGCACCAAGTCGAACAGCAGCTGAAGAGTGTGCAATCAGAGAAAGCAAAGCTCGAGTCGGAGCTCCACGAGCACAGATCGAAGAGCATCGATGGCGCTGGCAGAGAAGAAGCGCGAGCACGAGAGGTGGGAGATCTGGAGCAGCGTCTGAAGGACGTCGAGAGCGAGTTCGAGCGGTACCGAAGCCGCTCGCACACGGCGCTGAAGAAAGTGGAGAAGCGCGCAGAGCTGCTCAACGGCATGCGCAAGGAGAACGAGCAGCTCAAGAAGAAGGTTGAGGATGCAGAGCTGGAGTGCCAGCGCGTGGCTGAGAGCGAGAAACAGCTGGGTGAGAGTTTACAGGAAGCCACGCAGACCCAGCGCATGATGCGTGAGGAGTTCGAGCAGCGAGTGCAGGAGGCTGAGGAGAAAGCGGTCGCGAGTGAAGCGCAGCTGCTGCAGCATGCCGAAGAGCTACAGCTGGCGCAACGTGAACTGCAGGAGGCGAAAGAGCTGCTGAAGAAGCTCGAGCAGAAGAGAGCGGCGAAAGACGCAGAGCTGGTGGAGCTGACGCTGAAGTGCCGAGCAAAAGAGGACGAAGCGGCTGCGCTTTCTGAGGAGATCCTGAAATTGAAGAGGCAGGGTGAGACTCATGCAGCAGAGTTGGCGGAAAGCGCGAGCACAGCCGAAGATCTTCAAGCAAAGCTGCAGCAGTTTGAACATACAGTCGCGCAGCTGGAGAGCGAGTTGGCAGCAGTGCGGAGAAGAGCAGCAGAGACGAGCGCCAGCGATGCTGCTGCTGAGTCTGAGATTGTGGAGACGCTTCGAGAGGAGCTAGCGAGGCTGCAGGCTGCTCTTGCGGGAGAAAAAGCCGCCAGTGAGACGAAATGTGCAGAGCTGGCATTGCAGGTGAAGCAGTTGGAGCTGGAGGCGAAGGCTTCCAAGGACACGATCCATCGGCTGTCGCAGGAGATCAAAGAGAAAGCGATCGTCTCCACAGCAGCAGCAGCAGCAGCAGCTGAAGACACCTCGACGAGAGCTCAGGCGGCTTCTGCTGCGCACGACTCGGAGGATACTGTGCGTCTCCAGGAAGAAAAGCGCAAACTCGAGTCAAAGCACCAGGCGCAAGAAGCGCGAATCGCGAAACTGGTGAGTCAGAGCACAGGGTACGAGCACCGCATCGAGTTCCTCGAGGAGCAGATTGAAGCGCTGCAGAATCGTCTCGAGGAGGTGAGCGATCCCGCCAGCAGCAAGAGCGCGAGTCAACAATCTGCAGCCAATGCGCCGGACGCGACAAAAGACGAAGTCATTCGAGAACTGCGCCGCCAGGTGCTCGATTTGCAGGAGCAGCTGGAGCATTTCGACGACGAGCGCGTTGCGCGAGAACTGGAGAAAGAACGCGGCGAGCTGGTGGAGATCCAGGCGGCGCGGCTCGAGCTCCAGAAGAAGAACGAGCACGCGATCACGCTCAAGCAGCGCAAGGCGGTCGTGACGAGTTTCAAGCAGCAGCTGCACACCGTCGTGGATGAGCTGCAACGCGGGTTGGACGAGCACTCGACTGCGTTCCGAGACGCGTGCGAGTTCCGAGACGCGCACAGCAGGAAAGAGGCAGTGGAGGATGAAGCATCGCTGCCTGCGGAAGGAGCGTCAACCGAAGACTCGGCTCCTATCGCCGAGTCCTCGCTTCTGAATGACAAGCGAACGACAGCACCAGTCGCAGCCACAGCGGACGAGTTTGAGGAGTACTTGGTGATGAACAGCGGCGTTGTGATCAAAGCCGGCGCGAGCTTCCAGCTGCCGGTGTTCTGCGAGAAGAAAGGCTGGCGCGTCGTGTGGACGTTCTCGGTCAAGGAAGAGAGCGCCGACGTCGGCTTTGCGCTCAGCGCTGCCGACTCGAGCAAGCGCAGCGAGAATGGCGATCACCAGAGGCTGATCGTGGTTCCGCAGCGCGTGAACACGCTCTCAGGCGTCTACAGCGTCGACGACGACAGTGGTACGACGCTTGTGTTCGAGTGGGACAACACGTTCTCGTGGCTGAACGAGAAGACGCTGGACTACCATGTCTCGGTGCAGGAGCCGCTCTCCGCCGAGAAGCAGCAGATCAAAGTGCAGGAGCAAACGCTGCTGAGCAGCTCCAAGCAGCTGCGGGCTGGACTCGCGATCCTCGCTGCCGAGGCAGACAGCCGCGCGCAGCTGAAGAGCGCAGTGGAGCACTTGCGCGCGTCCGAGCAGGAGAAAGACGCGTATGTGGAGCAGTTCAGCGTGCGCAAGGGCGACATCTTGGCGCAGAAGACGGCGCTGCAGCAACAGATGGAGGAGCTCAAGACCGCGCTCAGCAACATGCTGTCCGAGCAGGACGAAATCGAGGACGGCACGCGCACGCTGCTGAAAGCCTGGGACGGCGCCGAGGCCGAGCGCGAGGACGCCGAGACGACGATCCGACTCGCGGAGACGAGCCAGTTCGAGCTCCTCGCAGCGCAACTCGAGACTCAGGTGCAGACGCTCGAGCAGGCGCTGCTGGGGTTCCAAGACGGCCGGAGTCCGGTCGCCGCCTCGTGAGTTTTGATCGAGCCACACAAGGCAGCTCGCTGCTCTCAATGGGGCAAAGAGTAGCGGACGAACGATAAACGCATGGCAACGCAGTAGAGCAGCTACCGACGACAGAGCTGAGGCGCAGAACACCAACGTTGTTTAAATACACATGGACGCACGTGGCAATGGCGGAGAGGGGACTCGCTCGCTCGCTCACCCTGCTGGCCGAAATGGGAAATGACTCGATCAGCTGATCGTGAGGATGCGCTGCACGGACGGCGGGATCTCGCCGCCGAAGAGCCGCTTGAAGACGCCGACCTGGTCCCAGCAGTGGTGCTGCTCCGCGATGAGCGCATCCTGGAAGATCACGTACGTCGTGACCGTGAACGTGAGGTCGCTCGACTTGATCGCCATGAGCGCCACTTTCATCGTCGGCGGACAGTCCTCGGACGAGCACACGGTCTCGAGCTGCGCCGGCGACGCGATCTCGCCCTGGATGCGCCACTTGGTCAGGATCTGCAAGCCGCATCCATTCGTTTGCCACCACCACAGATTAGCCATTCACTCATATCCTAACTCTCATCTCCTCATTCTCAGTATGACGAACACTCACCATCTCGCCGTCTGGAAGGTGCGGACGGAGCTCGACAATGTCGACCGCGATCGTGGCGAAGACCGAGCGGATCATGTTCCAGAGACTGATGGTCTCCAGCTGCCCGCGCGCGTCCCACTCGCGCACGCCGACGCCGATGCGGCAGTCGTCGTGCCACACGCGCTCGGCGTCGTCGATCGTGAGGAACGACGCGTTGAGCTGCTCGACCATCTCGGTCACGATCTTCGTGCGCTCCGAGAGCAGCCGCTGGATGTTCTCGCGGCTGCCGCGACCCGCGATCATCACGGAGCCGTTCTTGCCGAGCAGCAGCGTCTGCTTCAAGTGGAGGTTGTCGCGCTCGAGGTTGCGCACGCGTGCCTCGAGATCCGTGAGCTTCGTGTGGCGCGACGCCGCCGACTGCCGCTCGTTGCTGCTGCTCTTGTCGCTCTGGTTGTCGTCAAAGTCGTCGTCTCTGTCATCGTCGCATCCACACACACACAAGCACGCGTTAGCATCCAACCCCAGGACACGATCGTTCGCAGGCTCATTCAGTAAGCAGCGCACTCTGGCTGGCCCACGGGTCCGAAATCCGCATCGAGTCTTTGCAGACTGACATCCGTGCTAGTGGCGTCGCGTGCGCTGCTGAAAGGCGCCGTCGAGCGTCCCCGAGGCTCTGACGACGCGTCGCTCGCGCCTGCTGCTCGCGCAGCTCCATTCCCAGCTAAGCAGATACATACGCACAGCCACGAGTGTCAGCGTCACAAGCACGCAGTATGGTATGTGCTCAGAGACGGAGCGACACGCACACACCTCCTCGGCTCTTCCCCATAGACACGAGCTCGCGGCTGCTGCTCTCCTGGTGCGCGTTCGCACTCGCTGCTGTTGGCGCTGCGGCTCCTCTGCGAGACGGCGCACCGTTCCCGCCGCCGCCTGCTGCTCCAACCCGCGGTCGCTTCTGCTGCTGCGCGCCTGCTGCCACCGCCATCCCCACGCGGCTCAGCTGCTGGGTCGCGTCGTCGCCCGCGATGCCGCCACCGCGGCCGTTCGCATTGCCACTGCTGCTGCCAGCGTTCGGGTCGATGTCGTCCACTTCGACGACGCTGCTGAGGAACTCGGTGATCGCAGTGTACTCCGGGTCGGCAAAGCGCCGCTTGGCGACGCCGCCCCCGCCGCCTCCGTTCGGCGCCAGCGACGCGGCGATCGCGGCTGCCGCTGCGGCGGCGGCACTGCTGCTGCTCGACGCACTCATGCTCGCCTCTCTCTCTCTCTCGCTTTCAGTATAGAGACTGATGTCGTCGTCAGGACAAATTCGATACAAACGCTGCTGTCGAAAAGCTCACAGCTCTCATTACTTTGCTAGGAGCACCGACGCTATGTCAGTACATTTGCTCTATTTTACTTTGTTTTATAAAGCTGCTTTATCCAATAGAAACGCGAGCATTGCGGCTATTTCGACCAATGGTGAGCGTGTGCGGAGACGAACGCAAGGAGCAAGAACTCAATTCGACAAGGTGATACTGCTCCGAGTGGAGCTCGAGGTCGCCAGATTGGGTATGTGGTTGTCACGGAGGTGCATGTGCTGCAAGGCGTGTGAGGGGGACAAAATACCGCTTCGAAATTCTTTAGTGTGTGTGACTGGAGATAGTATTTCTTCATCCAATGCGTTCGCAGATGACTCGTCTAGCTGAGGTGCCACAAAACACTCGATGAGAATAACCTTGTCGTACAGAATAGGAGGACTATACATCTATCATGACTGCTTGGCATGCAGGGACACATGCCACCGCGAACACGTTGTCAAAACCCGCGAGACCGCAGTGGCTCATTTATCCAAATAATCCGTTTCCGACCATGGCTTTGACATTCCAGTTCATTGAGTCGCTGATATCTGTTTCTCCGTCAATGGCAGCAGACTTTGCGTGCGTGTTCCTTGCAGAGTAGTGAACGTCAACACCAGCAGCTCGGGGGTTTCCAACTATTGAGAAAAGCTTAACCATTAGCCTTGATCAGCCAGATGGTGCATCGCGACGTGTCGTAGTCACGATCGTGTGCGCAATCTAAACACACAAGGGAACAATAAACAGGTGAGCTTGCAACTTTCAGATATAGCAATAGAAGGGAGAAATGATGTACCGTAGGGATAGCGATTAGGTGCATTGCAATATCAATTGATGATGGCGCTGCGAGTAGAAACCCGAGCAGAGCATCAAGAGGATGCTGCTTACTGAGTAACTCACTGAGTCGATCCTGCGGCTCGCTGAGCTGCTCCTGTTGCTCGATCAGATGGTTCATGTCCATACTCGTCGGCCGTTGCTCGCGACTGGTTGTGGTAAGAAGCGCTTGGCTCTCGGAGCATCTCGATTGCAAGAGCAGCCTTTGTCTCGCCTCACGCGCAGTGCTACGAAGGGCTCGTTCGCAATAATTCCCGAGGCGTGGCCTGTATGGCCAGTAGATGATAGTCGTGACGACGCATGTTGCAGTGGTTGTATGTGCATATTACACCATTTAAAGGTCAAGTTGGGTCAGTTCTCAGAATAAATTGATCAAATCTCAATTGAAATTGAGCAACGGAAAAAATAGTAGTATTATCAAAATTAATACCTCTCACAAATGATAGCAAATCACGATCCAACTTTCATAGGATTCAACTGGAAAACATCATCATGAACACGCAATGTGTGGCGATAGAACTTGGCACACATAGCAGCGCTAGACGACGGGGCTAAGAAGAGGCTGTAAGCGCGCACTTGGAAGGACTTGCGATGCGCAGTCATCGTCTGGCCGGGTGGCGTTGCTACAATAGCAGCACGGTTCTGCTGAAAGTATGCTTTCACCTTCGATTTGAAGCTCGAAAACACGCTCTCGATGGGATTGAGCATCGGAGAATACGGGCCTAGACGCAGAAGCGTGGCTGCCTGGAACTCAGTCTCCTGGAAGACTTCCTCAATCTTGCTGCGGGAGGGCGCGTTGTCAGCGACGAGGACAATGTTGTCCAGCGGGCCCTTGGCACTGAGCGCTTGCAGCGTTGCTCGAACGAAGGCCTTCACTTCTGGTTCCTTATTGGAGCCAAAGCGCGACTCTGCGTACACGAGCCCATCGATCCCAATGCACGCAGAGACGTGCATGTTTCCGCCGCCACCAGACACACGAACTTCTACCGTGCGATCACCCGACTTGCTCCATCCGCGATTGCGCGATGTCCATAGACAGTAGTTTGTTTCATCCATGTAGTAAATCGCTTTCCCTTCTGCCTGGTACGCGAGGAGCTGGCGAAGAAAGCCGCGCCGCTTCTCCTTGTTTTGTTGCGTGTTCATGTATTGGGGCTCGTAGTGCTTGTTCTTGATGGCGAAGCTACGGCTGTCGACCTTCGTCTTGACCGTCTGGGACGTCACAGACACGCAAAACTCCTTCTTGAGCACGGCTGCCATCTCACCAATCGTCATGGAGGGATTGTCGCTGAGGAGCACCTCCAGACGCTCGAAGTGGTCGGTGGCGATCTTGCTGTGGCGATGGCCGCCGCGACGAGGAAACTCGACGTCGCCATTCTCGCTGCTGTATCGCCGCACCCAGTGCGCGGCCGTCTTAAGCTGACGCCGTGGCAGGCTGCCACGAGCCCCCAGCCGCGTCCTTCTCGTGCCGCCTGGATCACGCGCAGCTTGGTCTCGGGGGCGTGTGTTTGGTACTTGGTCATTTGGAAAGTGAGCGATGCGCGTGGCCGCGTGCTTGACGTGCGGTTCAGCACGGCACGGCTGATTGCAGGGCACACGCAATTTACTGCAACAAGCAATATTTGGCTTTTGTCATGATTTATAATGTCATAGAGGTTGTGGATCAATTTGAGTCTGAATTTGATCAAATTCAATTTAGATTTGCCCAATTTGACCTTTAAATGGTGTATATTAGTTTTCACACACTCCTTAAGGTTATATCCGAGCATAATGAATTGTGAGTGAATTGTTTGCCAATCTCCATATCCCCCCTCCCACATACACACACATTCTACAATTCATTGCTGAGAAGTGAGTGTTTGGATGTGTTTCACATTTTTTGACGTTTTTGAATTGAAGAGTTCTCCAGTATGTCAACTTGTAAATAAGAATGGGAAGGATGGAGATGTCACGGAGCCTAAACTCGTGTTTAATATCTCCTACGACTCAATACCGCGAGTACACTGGTGTTCTTAAACTTGAAGATCGCGGCGAATGGACCTGCTCCCACAATATAAAATAATCACTCATCATGAAGATCTTTCATCGATCGTTTACGTCAGCCCTGACCTAATGGATATTTCTGTCCTTTTGTCCCCGGCCTCGAGGATGACGATTCCTCCAAGACTACTTGAATGTTTCGACTACTTGAACATTTCCGGTATGCTGCCTTGAAGTAGATGATCACCCCTTGGCATACAGCATCGTAATCAGATGAATCGGATAATAAGCCTACTGTTGAATACTGACACGGTGTCGATCACAGTAGACTATCCTGTCCTGCAGACTCACACACCATAATTCATTAACGATGCACAAACGAAAGGGAGGCAGCGATCGTACCTTGCTGTGCATGAGCGTGACGGTCTTCTTGAGGTAGATCTCGATCCCAGCCGTATCCATCAGCACGAACACGCTGCCGTTGCTCGCGTTCCTGTTAGACACCACCCGAACCTGGACTGATGGCTTGCACTTGGTGAGAGCGACTAGATCAGGATGTTAATTGACAAAAAACACAAACGCAAATACAGATACAAGGTGCCATTTCGTCATGTGAACGAGTGCATGCATACGTCAATGCTGCATGCTGCACTCTCGATGTAGCCGAGCATGCCTTCAAACGCGTCCTCCGTGGCTTTGGGCTCTCTTTGCTTGTCGTCGCCAAAGTCGAGCATGTCCATGTGCTTGCCGTTCGATGGCGCAGGGTGCTGTCTGCGCAGCGCCTTCTTGGCCGCTGACGTGGAGAGGCGGGTGAGCTTCTTTGGGTTAGTAAAACGATGGTCATCAAATTGACACAAAGCCTTCTTTAGAAAAGCCTTCTTTAGAACATCTTTATACGACATTCTACCATAGCACACCCGTTCGTGGAGCAGTTGTTCCTGCTCCTCGCTCAAGATGCGAGGACATCCGCGCGCGACCATAGTGCTCGACGCTTCTTCGCATGTAGTGTGTACGCGCGCGGTCGAAAATGAGCGTTTATGGCCAGTTCCCCTTTTTGAATGATCCTGTAAAAATGATTGGCTGTTTTGCGGCGGTTTTGTCGGGGTTTTGTCGACGTTTCACTTGGTAAAGTATGTTCAAAGATGGCGCAAGCTCGACTTTCAGTATCGGAACTCAAAGAGAAAGACCGGTAATTAATGCCATACCGAAATTTTCTCGGTATGGGCGTTAATTACCATTTCCCTGTGTAAAGTTCGATACTTAAGGTTGATTTCCCGCTATACTGAAATCAAGTACAGGGAGTCGTTCTCACGTCAATGACAACGGGAGTCTGTCAATCAAGTATCAAAGGTTATGCAAATGAAAAGGTTTGTTTTTTGGGTGAAAGCACAGCATCGACATTTCACCCGAGACTCTAGAAAACCCGAAACCCAAAGCACCCAGCTCCAAAAGCCAAATCGCGGCCAATCCTGGGCGAAAGAGCAACTCGACGAGTCTCGAGAAGAGCTGCCTGCGGGAGACGAGGAGAGATGGTGCTCGGACTGCTGCTGCGCGACGCCGAGGAGCGCGCGCTGGGGTTCGACTTCGAGATGCTGCTGCCGAACGAGGGCGACGACATGGACGACGGCTCGGGCTTCGGCGGCGGCGGCGGCGGCAAGAAGGACTTCAAGCGCGGCACGGTGGTCTGTCGCCACTGGCTGCGCGCGCTCTGCATGAAGGGCGACAACTGCGAGTTCCTGCACCAGGTGCGCGATGCGCTTGACGCTGCGATGGGCTTGTGTGGTAGCGTGTGTGAGTGCCTGTGTGCCTAGTGATGTGCGCTGCTGTGGTCTAACGAATGGGTCTGCTTGTGTGGCACTCTCTTGTGAATGGACGAATGCGTTTGGTTCTGCCTGCTGCTGTTGTGCGTTGTGTATATAGTACGACATGTCGAAGATGCCCGAGTGCCGCTGGGGGATGGAGTGCCAGGTGCCCGAGTGTCCGTTCCGCCACGTGCCGGACGAGGAGCGCGTCGAGTGCGCGTTCTACAAGCAGGGCTTCTGCTCCCACGGCTCGAGCTGTCGCTACCGGTGCGTGCGCTCGCATTGCGTCTCCCAGTCCATACATTGAGACTCGTGTGCTGGCGATGCTGACGGTTCTTTTGCATGGCAGACACATCAAGCTGGCGCGCGAAGAGTGTCCCGAGACGGCGGACTTCTCGCTGCAGGCGAAGGTCGCGGACGAGGAGAACGTCAAGCGGCGGAAGGCGCAGCCGGTCAACGAGTTCTTCAAGATCGCGATCTGCAAGCACTGGGAAAAGATGGGCAGCTGTCCGTTCAACGACGAGTGCCACTTTGCGCACGGCGAGAAGGAGCTGCGGCCATTCCCGAAGGACGGGAAGGACTCGAAGGACGGGCACATGCACGGCGGTAAAGGCGGCGACCGAGGACCACGAGGCGGGCCAGACAGAGGCGGCTTCAACAGCGGCAACGAGCGCGCGCAGCAGGCGCCGCCGCCGCCTGCGATCGTGCTGCCGGACGAGAACAAGCTGTGCAAGTACTTCCTGCTCCAGTCGCAGAGCTACCACAACGTCGCGCACGCGGTGCACTTCAGCCGGTGGTCGCTGCCGAAAGAGCTCCAGCAGCAGCTCAAGATGGCGTCCGAGACGAGTGACGACGTGTTCCTGATCGTCACAGTGGGTCCGAGCAAGCACTTCCAGGGCGTTGCGCGCCTTGCGCCAGCTGCGATGATCAACGCAGGCGCGGAGGACGGCGAGGACCTCTCTGCAGGGATCGTGCCGTACCAGAGCGAGGGCAAGACGCAGTGGTCCGGCGCGTTCGGCATCGAGTGGCTGCGCATCTGCGAGTGTCCGTGGGAGCGGCTGCAGCAGTTTGAGAACAAGCACCTGGCAGTCCCGGAATGGTGCGTCCTTGTGTGTGTGTGAATGTTTGTATGAGGCGGACTCGCTGTACTCTCTATGATCTAACGAATCGTGTGTTGTGTATGTCTGACTGCGTATGAACAGCCCGAATGGCCAAGAGCTGGACGCCGACATGGGCCACTCGCTCGTGCGTCTGCTGTTCAACCAGGCGCAGATCCAGCTGCACTACAAGTCAGTCGAGGATGAGCAGCAGCTTGCCGGCGGCGCCGAGGAGCTCGCTACGCGCCGACGCAAGGCTGCCGAGAGCGTGTTTGGCGGCGGCATGGGTGCCCAGCCGGCGCCGCGCTGGAAGGTGTCGATGCCGGGCTTCGTGTTCGCGTGCAACAACACGACGATCGACGAGGTCTTTGGACGGATGGTCGTGGGGTTGGCGAAGGATCAGGAGGTTGTGGCGGCGAAGCACGTCGTGCCGGGCACGCCGCTGTTCCTGCTCAACATGTCGGACCGCCACGTGCTGGGCATCTTCGAAGCCGTGTCTCCGATCGTGATGAACCTGGCGCCTGGCGCGTTCAGCCACGGCCCGCAGGTGCCGTCGCCGTTCCCCGTGCAGGCGCGCTTCGCCGTGATGCTCAACGCGACTCCGATCCCGACGGCAGACCCGATCGTGAAGCAGATCACGGGCGAGCGCGGCGTGCGCATCGGACCCCTGACGCTCGCAGTCACGCAGGGACTCGCGGATCTCTTTGCCGAGCGCTGCGGCGCAGTCTTCCCGCCGCCGGCGCAGATGGCAGGCATGGGGATGCCGCCGCCGCACATGGGCGGACTCGACCCATCCTTCCGTCCTCCTCATGGAGGCTCACAGCCAGGCGGCAGCAGCGTGTCGTCGTCGTCTTCTGGCGCACCAAAGGATCCGAACGCGCCGGCGCTGCTGGAGAAGATGCTCGTGGGCATCGAGAACGATAACGAGTTCAGCGTGACGCGCCGGCTCATCGGTCCCTCGGGCTCGCATATGAAGCGCATCAGCACCGAGGCGAGCGGCGGCGCGAAGATCCGCGTGCGCGGTCGCGGCTCCGGCTCGAAGGAGAGCGCGCCGGAGGAGATGAGCGAGCCGCTGATGGTCCTCGTGTCGGCCGAGAACGAGCGCAGCTTCCGCATCGCGTGCGAGCTCACAAGCGAGCTGCTCGCGAGCATCCACCACGAGTACCGCCTGTTCCTCGCGCAGAAGCAGAAGCAGCAGCAGCAGCAGCACCGTCCCGTCGCGCACTTCCATGGCGGCGGATTCGCTCCGCACCAGTTCCACGGCGGCGGTCCGCCCGGCGGCTTTGGTGGTCCAGGTGCACATGGCGGAGGCGGCGGCGGAGGCGGAGGCTACCCGATGGGGATGCGAGGAGGTCCGCCAGGAGCAGCAGGAGGAGATCATTTCAAGCAGGAGCCAAAGTAATCGCGTGAAAGAATGCATGCTTCGTACTCTGTCGGCTACTGTTACGCGTTTATATAAGCTCTCTCTCTCTCTTTCTCTCTCTTTCTCTCTCTCCCCTGTCCAAGCTGCTAGGCACTTGGCACACTTGACAAGACGCGCGCTACGAGACGACCTTCTTGGACGGCAGGACGTTGGAGATGGACTGCGCATAGGAGATAAGGCGCTTGACGGACGTAAGGTACTTGCGCTGCGCCTCGTTGTTCATCACGTGCGCCTGCTTGTTCGAGTTGATCTTCTCGCGGCCCGTGCGCTCGTGGATGCCGACCATCGTGACGCCGATCGGCCACGCCGCGTTGCCGATCGCGAGCTTGATGTACGCGTCGTTGGCCATCACGAACTCGCCCTGCTTGCAGAACTTGACGATCTCCACGAGGTTCGGCAGGATGTCGGACGGCACCTGCCGCTGTTTGCAGAGCTTGAAGAGAGGGCGGATGTAATCCTTACACTGCTTCATCGTCTTGGTCGCGATCTTGCCCTGCGCCGTGCGCTTCACCTGGTCCGGCCGGTCCGCCAGATCTTTCTCCCACGACTGCAGCATGACCTTGAAGAACCGGTACACGAGCTTGTCCAGATCGCTCTCGTCCTCTGCGTCCGCATCATCTCCCTGCGTCCCCGCTTTCTTCTTCGCGTGGCTCGTAGACGATGCGTCCGTGGCGTTGCTTCGATGCGTGCGGCTGCTGTCCTCAAAGTCCTCGGCGTCGTCGGCCGCGTCGTCCGCATTCTCCGCGTCCTGCTGTTCCTGCTCGCCGTGGCCCACGAAGCGGTTGCGGGTGCGGTGCCCGCCCTCGAGCTCATCTTCCTGCCGGAACGCGGCGTCGTGCTCGGCCTTGCGCAGCCGGTCGATGCGTGCGCGCTCGCTCTCGCCGAAGAGCGTGATCGGCTCGCCCAGCTCGCGCAGCCGCTTCTTGAGCTCGGGCCACGGCAGCGTGAACGTCGCGTCCTCAATCGGCGGATTCTCTGCAGGAGTGCCACTGGTGCGGGAGCTGCTGCTGCTCTGCTGCGCGTCGCCGTCGAGCTTGCGCTTCTTCGTGCTGCTCGCCTGCTGCTGCTGCTGCTGCGAAGCGACTGGGTGGCTGTCGATTGCTTTTGTCTGCTGCTTGTGCTGCTTGTCGGCGTCGCGCTTGCTCTTCTCGGCCTCGAGCAGAATCGTCTCCACCTCGGCGCGGCGCACGTACTTCTCCTTCTTCTCGGCCTGCACCGCCGACACCTCGCGCTTCTTCGCCGCCATCACGCGCATGAGCGCCTCCATGTTGGATGTAGCGTCGTCGCTCCAATCAGCCTCGAAAATGCGTGTCGAATAAATAGCATTATCTGAGCTGTAAAAAGTAATTTTTCTTTTATCTAAAATATGCTTTGTGGAATACTGGACAAAGAAACGACAACTTGAAGAAAATGCGATCCCTCTAAAGTGCGAAAGTGCTCGATCAAGTCCGATCGATCCGACATCAGCGATCAGTCATTTCGATCGACAAGACAAGATGTGGGCAGCGAGACGCGTCGTCACCCGCGCCGTCGCGGGAGCCGCGCCTCGCAGTGCGCTCCAGCACCAGCAGCACGCCAGCGTACGTCTACACCTCTCTCGTATGCATCTTGTCAATGTACCACTCCGACTCACATTCCCCGTCATCGTACACAACATACGCAGAAATCGACGTTCCGCGTGCTCGGGCTGCAGCAGATCGCGATCGGCGGCACGGACAAGCAGGCGCTGAGCCACCTGTGGGTCGATGTCTTCGGGCTCGCGAAGAAAGGCTCGTTCCGCAGCGAGCGCGAGAACGTGGACGAGGACATCCTGCAGTGCGGCCGCGGCCCGTTCGCCGTCGAGGTCGATATCATGCAGCCGATCGACGCGAGCAAGTCCCCGAAGGTGCACGTGCCGCCGCTCAACCACATCGGACTCTGGATCGACGACCTCCCTGCCGCCGTGTCCGAGCTCGCGGCGAAGGGCGTGCGCTTCACGCCGGGCGGCATCCGCAAAGGCGCCGCGGGCTTCGATGTCGTGTTCATCCACCCAAAGGGTAACGACGCGACGCCGCTCTCGGGCGAAGGCGTGCTCATCGAGCTCGTCCAGGCGCCTGAGGATGTCATCGCGGCGTTTGACAAGCTGAAGGAGTAAGGAGTGCGCGCAAGTGTGTACCTGTGATGGACGTGTTGGTAGTGCGTGGGCAGCTCAGTCGATGGCGGCAGCAGCGCCGCAGAAATAAACGACAATGAAAAAAAGAAACACACACACACACACACACAACCAGTGAGCAAGTATGTGCGCGTCGTATGTATGCTAGTGGATACGAAGGCGGCGCGACGACAGAGCGCTCGCCATTTCACGCACACGCACAGAAGAGCAATGCCGCGTGCTGGCATTCCCACACTGATCGCCATAAACACAAAAAGCGAGCTCGCTCCTCTGATTGGGAGAAATGCGAGGCAGCCACTAAAACCGCCATCGCCGCTGATTTATTGACACTCGAAATCCGATCCAAATCAAAACGCAACCTGACGCCGACCTCGTGCCCACGATGCTTCAGCCCGCCGTCGCCGTCCACGCGCCTGTCACCGTCGCCGCCGCCGCCGTCGAGGCCACGAACGCGTCCGTGACGACCACCGTGCTGAAGGATCTCGTGGTGCTGAGCCGCCAGTCGCCCGAGCCGTGCCCGAACGCGGACGTGCTCTGCTCGGCGCTCACCGCCGTGTCGCAGTGCTACGCGGTGCCGGTGCCAAGCCACTCGGCTGGCGCGATCGCCGAGGCGCTGCACCAAGTGCGCCACATGCTGCAGCAGCAGCGGCTGTTCGCCGAGGTGGACGGCGCGCACGAGTACACGCAGGCGCAGCGCGAGACGCTTGAGAAGGCGCTGAAGCTGCTCTGGTCGCACGTCACGACCTACACGCTGCACCACGCGCTCATCGACATTGTGCGCACGATCGACTCGCTGCCGCGCACGATCACGTTCTGGAAGAAGCTGCGCAAGCGCCACGTACGCGCGACGATCCAGGAAGGGCCGCTCGAGTGGCTGCTGCCCAGGTGACTCTCTCTCTCTCTCTCTCTCTCTCTCTCTCTCTCTCTGAGTGCTGAGTGTCTGGAGCTCGACAAGCTGACGGTTGGCTCTTGTTGTCCTCATTGCTGCAGCTCGGAGCGCATCACCATCTCGGAGAAGATCCGAAGCCTCGAAGCCACGCTGGAGGAGCACCTGGTGCGTCTGTCTGACTGTCTGTCGTGTGTGGATCACGAGTTGCAGCTACCTTGCTAACTGCACGCTGTGGCTGTCGCGCGAGCAGAAAAAAGTGGGCATGCTCAAGGAGCTGACGACCAAGTCCATGGGCGACTTCGTCGACTTCGAGCAGCTCGTGCAGGACATGCGCAGCGGCATGCGGCTGCTGGAGGTCACGTACAGCACGCTGGGCGTCGTGGCGCCGCGCAAGGGCCACGGCGCGTTCCTCAAGGTCGAGTCACTGCCGCACATCTCGTTCGAGCTGGGTGCGTCCGTCCGCTGTGCATGCATCGCGGGCTTACTTCTAGATCGGTATGTGCGCTGACGATATTGTGTTCGTGCTCACAGGCGACCTGCTGTTTGCGGTCGACAAGGACGGCATCACGAGCGCCGAGGACGTGCTCGCGTCGCTACAGCGCCTCGAGGAGAACCTGAACCGCGTCAAGCACGCGCAGGACGAGTTCGCCGCGTGCTTCCAGACCGCGATGGCGCCATGCCGCATCCCGTCCAAGCTGCGTCAGAGGTGCGCAGGATGTGTTACTAGCGCTCTCGCATGACGGATTGTGTGTCTCATTGCTTTTTCTGTTGTGGTTGCGTATGTTAGATGGCTGCACGTCACCGTCGCTGGGCTGTGCGTCGCAACGGGCGGCATCTGGGTGCTCAACAACCAGAAGGAGTTCCAGGCGGCAGCCCGCACCTTCCGCGTCGCGATCCACGAGTTCTTCAACGAGCACATGATCGAGCCCATCCAGTGCGTTGCCTATCGTGTAAGCAAAGGTTCATTCATGTCTAGGGCTCACGATTACTGCCGTGTCTGCTTTGATCTGTCGTATGCAGAGCGATCGTGGGCGAAGTGATCCTGAACCAGAAGCCCGAGATCCAGGACCCCGGCGCACTGCTGGACACGAAGCTGAGCCTGCAGCGCATGCTCTCGGACTTTGTGAAGGACACGAACCCGAGCGTGACGCCCGAGGAGCTCCAGCGCGTGATGAACGAGATGGACATGTCGGTGGTGTCGCTCCAGTACGAGAAGCAGCTCTCGAGCGCGCTCAAGAACATCATGTCGGGCGACATCGTGCGCATGCTGCTCATCCAGGTGCAGTTCATCAAGAAGGAGCTCATGGTGGCCATGGGTGCCATCGACGAACTCATGCACGCGAACCAGCTCAACCTGCAGATCATGGCGACCGTGCCGACGTTCATCGTCTTCGGCGGGCTCTACACGCTCGCGCGCAACCTCTTCTCGTACATCTACACGCGCACGAGCGAGCGCCTGTTCTACGACCCGAGCGAGATCGCGGGCTTCCTGCGCAACAACCTGCGCGACATCGAGCGGCTGCTCAACAAGCAGAACCGCTCGTCTGACAGCAGCAACGATCCGGTGCTCGGCGTGCGCGACCTGGGCTTCCTCATCCTGCTGCTGCACCAGCTGCGCGACATTTTCGACAACTACCGAGCGTTCTTCCAGGAGGAAGAGCAGGAGCGCTTCGAAGAAGATCTCAACGACTTGATTGAAGAAGGGCTGCTCGTGTCGCAGCAGCTCGCGGTCATCCAGCGCATGTACCACTCGCACCCGTTCCTGCAGAGCACCAAGCTCTCGGCGCGCTCGCTACTAGGCTAAGGCTACGACGACGACGTACAGTCTATGCTAGCTGGTAGTCTTGCGGCGAGTAGTACTCGGCGAGCAGACGGTAGATGTACGACGGCTGGTGCGCACCAGTGTTGGTAATATACAGACTCACGAACTCGGGCGGCACGTAGTCGTACGCAGGGTTCAGCACCTCCAGCTGGGTTGCATAGAGAGAGCCACAACACCGTCGTTAGCAAGCGCACCACCATCACTAGCATCAAGTGAACATCGCGACACCCTTAATACACAGACAACCAACGTACGTTCTCGACCGTGTCCTCGTAGTTGTAGATATTGGACGGCGCGATGAGCTCGTTGAGCACGTCCAGGTCGTGCGCGTAGAGCGGACAGAGCTTGATCAGTCCCGCGACGCACACGACCGGCACCGAGTACTTCTTGGCCGCCAGCGCGATGTTCTGCAGCCCCGACTGCGCGATGAGCCCGCCGTTCGCAACCACGGCAGCCGCCGGGATCACCACTTTGTTCACGCGCGCCATCATCGCGAACACGGCGCTGTCCGGGATGACCGTCACGTCGATGCCGTGCTGCGAGAGCGAGTGCGCCATGTGCTGCCCGTTGAGCGTCGGCGCCGACTCGACGACCACAACCTTGAACTGCCGTTTCTTCGCCGCCGTCTTGAGGAACTCCTCCACGGATGTCGACTGCCCAAACGTCAGGATCACCTCGCTGCGCGTGTCCACATTGTGATTTACCATCCGGTGCGTCAGTCAGGGTTGTCCAATGTAGATGGAGGACTGCTACAGAAGGGTTCATCCACTCATTTTACACGGACAGAACGGGAGGACGTACTCTGCGTGGATGTACTCCATGGCTTGGTCGGCGATGTTCACGTGCAGGCTGTCGATCTCGTCAATCAGCTCTGCGATGCCCTCGTTCACAGACTGCTCGTTCGTGTGGGATACAACAGTGCAGGCAGGGTTAGCGATGCGCGCACACGCGGGTACACATAAGGGGGCAGTGACTGGACAACGACGTACAAGCTTGAGGTCGGTGATCGGGATCGAGAGGTCCGTGTCCGTGCCCGGAGTGAGGATCGTGCCGAGCGAGCGCGACTGATAGTTGTTGCGGCTGCTGCTGCTGGTCGGTGGACCGCTGCTCTTCGGCGGCTGTGCGTCCAGCGATTTGGTCTCCGACTCGGTCTTGAGCCCGCTCATGTACTCTTCGCGGATGATGTAGAGCACGCGGCGCACGACGTTGCCGATCGCCAGTTCTAGCAGGAACAAGAAGCAAAGCGAGTGCGGGAAAAAGAAAAGTGAGCACCATACGGCTCCTAGCAGTGCCAGCAGCACAGCAGCGTCACGGTGTGCAGCGTACCGTGCGAGTGCGCCTTCGTGAGCATGTGTCCCAGTTGGCGAACCTTGTCCATGATCTCGCCCGCAGTCGACCACTCCACCGTCTCCAGCTGCACACACGCACACAGCAACAACCAGTCAGTCAGCGCGAGCACCGCTACAGAATGCACTCGTGGACGCACGCACCACTTTGCTCAAAAGCATGGTTGTCTTCTTCGCCGTGTCGTACGAGCCCGTCAATTGTCTACCCACATCACACAATGCCAATCAGCCACTTGTCTGTCCACGCAGCGCGACACTGACGCCATCATAAGCAACAGAGAGAGAGAGAGAGAGAGACGCACATACCTGCGCTTGAGGCTGAGAACGAGGTCGTCGACGCTCTCGCGCACGGCGGGCCACTCCGCCAGCCAGTTCTTCAGCTCCGCCATCCTCGCGCTTCTCGTGCTTGGTCCGCTCGCTTTCTTTTGGCTCGCGCGAATGCTGGAGCTGCTGGCTGGGGCAAAAGACATCCGAGCGCTCCTTTATTCGAGGCAGAGCGATTTACGCGCGGGCTTTTACGAGACTCAGCTTCGTTTTCCGCCTGCGTTTTAGCCGCATGTAAAAAGAGCGACGAATTCAGTGGATAGTTTGCGTGCATTGACGAAAGTAGATAGGTATATGCGTAATAATGCAGCTTGGTGCGCCTACAGTGCAGAATAAACTGTCTACTATGCGTGGATTCGCTCAAAATACTGACTCGCAGAGCAGTGATTGGTCTTAAACCCCTCACCTGCCATACGATTGGCTGAAACTCAGCAAATTTGCCACGTATCCTCCAGCTTCAGCACAAAAGCTCGAAATGTGATCTGTCTGGATCGCGCTATCAAAAGAGGGGGCCACACACAAATAACAAGGCGAATCGAGCAACGCAGACATGGGACGCGTGGCGCTGGTTCTCCTGCAGCTCCTGGCGCTCTCGGCGTGCGCCGCCGCCGCCGCCTCGCGCACGGCCGTGGTGCTCGAGTCGCTCGACATCCAGCAGACGCACTCCAAGTTCTTCCAGTTGCTCCAAGGTACAGACGCTGCGACTCGATTCGACTCGCGTGCGTGACGTGGCTCTTCTCATGAGACTCACGCCCAGCTCCGCTTGTGTATATGTATATGCATTGACGCAGCGCGCGGCCATGCGCTCGAGTTCTTCTCGAACGACCCGGAGCTGGCGCTGGAGAAGTACGGCGTGCGTACGTTCGACAACCTCATCGTCTTCTCGCCGCAGAAGAAGCTCGGGAAGCTCGGCAAGGCTGATCTGCTCCACTTCGTCGAGACCGGCGGCAACGTGCTGCTCTCGTCCAGGTGCGAATGCTTGTATCGCTGTGAGCAGAGCTGACGCTTCTGCGCTGCAGTGCTGACTGTGCGTGTGTCCCTTTTTCGTTGTCCGTCGCCATTAGCACGAAGCTGACGAAGGTGCAGCGCGACTTTGCGCTCGAGTGCGGCGTCGAGTACGAGAAGAAGGGCAACTTGGTGATGGACCACGTGAGCCCGATCTCGGACGCGAGCGACATCTACAACTCGGTGATCGCGGCGGCGGACTTTGTCGCGTCGGACCGCGTCGTCGGCGCGGCGCTAGCGTCCGGCAAGAGCAAGAAGCCTGTGGCGTTCTCGGGCATCGGCATGACGCTCGAGCCGAACAACGTCCTGGGCTTTCATGCGCTCGTGGCACCGGCGACGGCGTACTCGGCGAACCCGGTGAAGGAGATCACGGCCAAGGTGGTGGAGAGCGACCTGCTCTTCGGCAACGAGATCGGGCTCGTGACGGCGGTGCAGGCGCGCAACAACGCACGGCTCGTGTTCGCCGGCTCGCTCGACCTCTTCAGCGACAAGTACTTCACGGACGCGTTCTCGAACGAGCGCTTCAGTGACGCGGTCTCCAAGTGGGTCTTCCAGGAGAGCGGCGTGCTGCGCGCCACGAACGTGCAGCACCGGCGCGCGGACGGCAGCCACCCGGACAAGATGCTCAAGGACTCGCAGCGCGCCGACCAGCCGCTGACGCTGTACCCGGACGCCGAGATCGCGCGCGACTCGCTCGTTTACCGCGTCAAGGACAACCTGACGTACTCGTTTGACATCCACGAGCTCCAGGACGGTCAGTGGGTGCCGTTCCGAGCCTCGGACGTGCAGCTCGAGTTCGTGATGCTCGACCCGCACGTGCGCAAGACGATGACGCACGACGACAAGGGCCACTTCTCGGTCACGTTCGAGGCGCCGGACACGTACGGCATCTTCCTCTTCCGCGTCATGTACCGCCGCCTGGGGCTCTCGACGATCCAGTCGTCCACGCAGGTGTCGCTCCGCCCATTCAAGCACGACGAGTACGAGCGCTTCATCCCGGCGGCGTACCCGTACTACGTCTCAGCGTTCTCGATGATGGCGGGCGTCTTCGTCTTCAGCGTCTTCTTCCTCTTCTACCAGGAGAAGAAGTAAACACCGACATCGTCGAGCAGTGTCGAGCAGTGTGGAAAGTAGTTCGTCAGGCGGATCGGCAGTGTGCGAGCAGCACGGAGCCGAGGCAGGGCGGACAGGCAGGCAGGCAGCGAGTGGCGCAGGCGCGCCGCTCTTTTTGTAGTACACAACGTCCACCCACCCACCCGCCGTCAACCTCGCTCTCGTGTCGTCGCTGCGTGTTTGCTCGTGCGCTCTCGCCAGTCACAAACAGTTTACCGAATCCAGCAATTGTGAAGGGATGGTGCATCGGATGCCAATGCTTGTCACTCACTCACTCACTCACTCACGCACTCACTCACACAGCAGGCCATCCATCCATCGTCGAGTCTGTCGGAAGGATCTGGTCGTCCGAGCCAAAAGTCTCGTGAGCGAATTGATCCCCTCGCGCTGCCCTGTTTATGGCCACCGCTCAAATTGACCACTGAAAGGCAAGCATTTCTGTCAACTGACACGCAAGCGAAGAGCTCCAACCACATCGCCACCGCTCCAGCATCGCGAGATCGATCACGAGAGATGCCGCCCGCGAAGAAGGTCGTGAACGGCGTCAAGACCGACGGGCTCTTTAGTTGGGTGGAGGACCGCGAGGCGCTCGTGGCCGCGAGCGACAGCAGCGTGCAGCCCTGGGGTCGCGTGCTGGACGCCGGCACGGGTCGCCACTCGCTCGCGTGGCTGCTGGGCTTCGCGGCGCGCCACCCGCAGAGCATCACGGAGGTCGTGGCGGTCACGGGCGAGCGGCCGCTGGCTAACACGCTCACGAAGGAGTTCGAGAGCCACGCCGCGGGCATCCCCGTGCGTGTGTACGCCGGCAACTGGGTCAATGACGAGTTCCTCCAGGAGGAGGAGGCGCAGAAGTTCGACGTCATCATCGCTGGTGCGCTCTCGTGTTGTACAGTCGTTTTGCCTGTGTGTGCACGGCCGAGTGACTCATCTGTATGTATGCTCTCTCTCTCTCTCTCTCTCTCTCTCTCT
>JAADWH010000404.1:0-23821 GCA_023335995.1 Globisporangium nagaii
CCCCCCCCCCCCCAGTATGGATCGCTGGCTTCTCCTGCGCTCCGTGGTAACGAGTAGGGCAGGAAAAATCAACCACCCGGCTAACGACTGTGACTTTGCTGCAGCAATGAGAGAGCCTCGTAAACTGTATTTCATCGCTTTTTTATACAAAACCAAGCACCACAAGAAAAAGTCTCCTGCTAACTTTCTCTAGGAGTATTGGATGCTAGAGGTATTGCGCAAACAACGACGCGTGCTTGCCAGCTTGGTAGTTCATTCAGCGTTCTTCTATCATCAAACGCAGCCGCTCACGCACCAAGAATCGACGTGTGTCTTTATTTAGAGAAAGCGTCCTCTTGATTTGACATGTTCAAATCTACACTTGAGATCAGACATCCGCTATCCAAGTCAACGCTCGATCTATGTGCTGCCACCCCACACACACCTCGCCAGAATGCGTTTTCGCGGATTGTGTGCGGGCGAGCATTTGTTTGCCTCGACAAAAGCAAGATGGGCCAGCTCGCGTCGTCCATCTCGCTCGCTCGCGAAAATTGACTGGCCGACAGAGCTGCGACTGTCGTTCGCGCAGACACCAGAACAGAGCGAAGGCGGCTGCTCGTTCGTGTGCACTCCGCCAGCGTCGCGAAGCAGCAAAGAGTCTGGAGACTTGCGCTCTACAACCAGGCGCGCCTGCCGTGGAGAGCTGGATCTGCCCAACAGCGTTCACGCTTGCTTCGGACGATCGCGACGTGGATTTGCGCTTCAACGAGCGGATTCGAACGAGAACCCGGCGTGTTTCGGGAGATGCGCTGCTGAATGCGCAAGCGACCCATCTCCAAACACAACCAAGCAGAAATCAACTTTGCTGGATCGGAATCCATGCTCTCTTTCATTTCATATTTGTATGCTCTCAGAATCATTCTGACCCTTCTCATTATAGCATCACAAATCGCCTGATCACTATTAAACATCAGCACAGACCCGTGCATAATACTGACCTCAAAATCGTCAGTTGGAGAAAAGATCCGAGCAATTTTTTGCTGGTGCTGGAAATGGCAGCGACGCCAACAGCCAACTCGCCATCCATCTCTCGCAGAGAAGCCGACACATCGCAGCGCAGCTCGTCGCGGACACTCCAGCAATGGACTCGCTCACGTGGACGCTCTGCATCGCGACGCTGGTGATCGTCGTGCGGCAAGCTCGCGGGCTCCATCTGCGCGACGATTGCTGCCTCATATCCTGCACCGAGTGCGAGCGGTGACGCGCGAGATCAGTTCGTCGCTTTCTGCACCTACGGATGGATCCAGCAGCTCCCTCATGTCTTGGTGAATCGATATGCATACAAGTCGCTCTGTCGCTCTCGATTTGCAGCAGCACGCGCTCACATTGGCTCCTGCTGTGTGCAGCAGCGATATGTGGGCGAGCGAGGTGTCCGCGGCTGAGAGCACCATTGCTCGCAGCGAATTTGCAGCCACGCATGTCTTCCTGGCGACAGCAGCAGCATCATAACCACTACAAAGCCCACCAGCGTGTCGTTCTGCTCACAGGGGACGATCCGCCTCCACTTCTCTCATTTTTCGCGTGCTCTGAGCCAAAGTACACTGGCAAAACGTGCTCAGGACTCATGCCTGCAAAGCCACCAGCCGCACGACAAGAGGGGATCGATGCAACCCAAAGCGAAAGTAGCCGAGAGGCTTGTTGGTGGTGTATGAGTCATTCCCATTGTGACTCTTACATGCACAAGTATGTGCTCCAACTCTGTCTCTGTCCTGAGCAGCGATGCGACTCCGTGCGGCTCCATTCTCCAGCAATAACATTAACAAAAGGAGCGCGTCCTATCCATTCATTTATCTGTGCTCCCTCTAATAACAAAACTATTCCAGCGTGCAACGGACTCCGGTCGTCCACTACCGCTGCTGCGTGTGCAGGTACGTCGCGTTCTGGTTCGCCATGTTGTACGCGCGCTCGGCCGCCATCTGCAGCTC
Source organism: Globisporangium nagaii (assembly GCA_023335995.1). Taxonomy (NCBI): domain Eukaryota; phylum Oomycota; class Peronosporomycetes; order Pythiales; family Pythiaceae; genus Globisporangium; species Globisporangium nagaii. The sequence continues at coordinate 1,965 of JAADWH010000404.1, forward strand.
GAGCATCTGGTTGTACAGTCCGGCGCGCGTCTGGGTGCCGCCGCTGTTGGAGCGTGGAGGCGGAGGTGGCGCGCCGCCGGCCATGGGCTGGCTGTAGTGCTGCTGCTGGTGCGCCGGCGGCTGCTGGTATCGCTGCTGCTGCGACGGGGCGTAGCCCATGTTGTGGTGGCCGTTGAGCGGTGTCATGTGCGACGCCGACGGGTACTGCTGCTGGTGGTGCTGCGTGTTGGGCAGGTAGTGCATCTGGTTCTGGTTCTGCGGCACCAACTGGCCCTGCGGCGCGCCGTACCGTGCGAGCTGCTGGTGCTCGTGCGGGTTGTACTGCTGGTGCTGTGGCGGGTGGTGCTGAGGCTGGAAGCCGTAGCCCGGGACGTCCGCTGCCTTGCGGTCCATCGGCACGAGCTGCGAGCCGTGCTCCGGCGTCTGCTGCAGCGTCGGGTAGTACGAGCCGTCGTCCACGTCCGAGTACGTGGACGAGATCGAGCTCGAAGGCCACGACTGCATCGACTGCGAGTACTCCGTGTCGGTCGCCGAGCCGCTCGAGTTGTGACGGTGGAGCTTCTGCTGGTGCTGCTGGAGCAGCTGCTGCTGCTGGTGGTACAGCGCCGCCTGCGCCGGCGTCATCGTTATCATTGGCGCCTGGCGCGCCGGTGCCACGGGGTGGTCGCCCATGTGCGTGAGGTGCACCGGCGCGGACGAGACCGAGGACGCCGTGGGGGACACCGCCGCCTTCTTCTTGATCGCGTTCAGTGGCTGCTTCTCGAACGTGATGCCCTCGAACGGCGATGTGTCCTTGACATTCACGAGGCAGATCTTGCAGCACGAGACCTTGATCTTGCCCTTGCGCGAGAACGTCTGCTTCTTCACGCGGCACTTGGTGCAGATTACGCCACCGCAGCCCTGGCAGATGAGATGGGACGACAGCATGCCGGGCTTCGCGCGGCAGATCGAGCAGTGACTCCCGCCGCTCTTGACTGTCGGCTGCCGGGACTGCTTCGCCACGAGCGCCGAGAGCTTCTTCGCCTCCGCAGCCACGAACGCCGCCGAGAGCCCGAAGAGCATCTCCATCGCGCTGCGGTTGTCGCCGACGCCACCCGCCGTCAGCGCGTCGGCGCTCGAGTCGAACGCTCCCTCCATGAACACGTCCACGAGCCCCGGCTGCGAGCTCTCGCGGAATAAATAACAGAACGACATGTTCGTGCGCACGATCGAGTTGTCGGCGAACGGCGGGCAGTTGCCCACGGGCACCGACTCCAGCACATGGTACCCGTAGCGCTCACCCTTGGCGTCCACGGCGATGCCTACGTACTCGGCGAAGCACACGTCGCGGTTGCCACCGAGCGAGCGCGTGAGCTTCCACTTGAGCCCGAGGTACGTCGACTTGGTCAGCCGCAGCGTGTGCAGCACGGCGCAGTCGATGAGCGAGTCGTCGCCCAGGAACGACGCCATCGTCTTCATCTCCTCCGTGGACGACTCGTGCAGCCCGTAGATGATGTCGTCGACCGAGCCTTCGATGAGCCCGAAGCCGAGCACGGTCGGCTCGATGCTCTTGCGCGACGGCTCCTCGCTCAGCGTCATGCCCGCGAGGCTCTCCTGGTCAAAGCTCACGGAGCCGCGGCTCGAGCTCATGCTCGCGGATGACGACGTGCGCGTGGGGACGCCGCGGCGCGACGAGTGCGTGAAGCCGTCCTGGGACGACTCGGAGCCCGAGCGCGAGAGCGACGACGAGTTCGTGGACTCGGTCGCGCCGTAGAGCCCGAGCTGGCCCGGACCGTTGCCCGAGCGCTTGCGGTACACGTGCAGGCGCTCCTTGGACTTGGCGTGCTTCCACGTGCGTGTGTCGACGTTCATCTTGCCGTCGCGCAGGAACACGAGCTGGTCGCGGCGCGTCTCCTTCACGATATCGTTCACGAGTCCCTGGAACGCCATCGTCTCGTCCGGGGTGAGCTCGAACTTGGGGAAGTACCCCGCGGGCAGTGGGAACCGGAGGTGCATCCTGTCTCTCTTCTGCTCTGCTCTGATGTGTTGTGCCGTGTGTGTGTCTGTGTGTAGCTATGTAGCTGGACGAGCTGGTGGGTCTACCCTAATGGAGCTGGAGCTGCTCGCTGGCTTGGAAGCTCTGCTGGAGCTGCTGAGAAAGAGAATGAGCTGCTCGAGAGCGCGGGTCGGGCCGAGCGTCTTTGCCTCGCTCGCTCGCTCTCACTCGCTCGCACTCTCTCTCCCTGTGGCCGCGGTTTGTTGTGTGAGCTCTTTCGCACGAGGCTGCGTCGTCTGCGCTTGCGCTGGTGTGACGTCCCGTTGCAGAGTCGGGGCGGACGCTTCAAGCCTTTCCGCTGAACCAGGTTTTTGGTCGGCGGCAGTGATGCGCCGCGAGCCACTCTCCCTCTTGAGCTCCAGGTCTCTCCAGCTCGCTCGCTCATTAGCAGAGACCAGCCAGCCAGCCAGTCCAGCGTCGGAGAAGCGGTGGAAAGCATCTGGTCGAGCCGCAGCTCGCTTCGTCAGCGCCACTTGGCTTTCGTGAAAGGCAAGTGGCGTCGGCGGGATGATCACTGGCGGCAACGGTAAGCCTGTCACGCAGGAGAGTCGGTCGGTTGCCTGCAGCTGCTCTGCAGGCAAGGTGGCGGCAATGGCGTGAACTCGAAAAGGCACGCGCAATAGAGAGAGAGAGAGAGAGAGAGAGAGCGCGACGGACGGGTTTTGCGCTGGAGCGCAGACAGAGTCGACACGCAAAGCTGATTCGAGAGGGGATCAGATAGCGCAGGGGATTGTGGCGCTCTGCGCGCAAATCGCGCCGTGAAACTGGGTCGACTTCAGCCTCGACAGGGCTTTCCTCGCGAGGCGCATCATCTCTTTACCGAAAGCCGCCCACTCTCTGCAAAAAGGCGTGCGTAACGCTCGGAGTCGGGACAACCCCTCTCTGTCTCCTGCGAGTGGTCCATCGCGCGCGTTATACGGAGTATAGAGTGCGGCAACATACACTTCCTGACATAAACGTAAATGCAAAGGCTCCACGCAAAGCAAACAGGAAACAGTAGCAGCCCACTACACCTCGTTGCACTGTCTTTGCAGAGTCTGATGTGACAGATCAGATCATCTCTTCTCCCCAGATGGTCTCCGCTCTCGCGAGGATTGTCATCGGTTGCTTGCCCCCCGTTTCGCGGTTGTCTTTTGACTTTTTCTCCGTGCTCTTGCAAAAACTTTGACTCTCGCACGATCCCCTTCAAGCTCTCTGCGATTGCACCGAGGACTCGGCGAACTGTCCTCGCCTTGATCTGCTGATCGTCAGAAATCCCCCCGATCCGATGGCGGTCGAGGCGACACGGAGATCGCCCATTCCGCGTAGGAAAAGCTCACAACTGAGACACCCACGAGCTCAACTCCATTGCCGGCGCGGCTCTATCTGACGCTTTCGCAGCGCTCCTCTTCTACCGTCGAGGAGGACTGGAAAAAAGCAAGATCGATCCAAGACAAGCCGCGTCGGCGCGGTGTACAGTTTGCTCCCCTCTGGTGATTGCCGTGGCATCGGGATCCGCGGGCTGGCGGCACACATGGGTTCCTCCCATCTGGAGCGCGCCTTGCGAGGCGAATCCACTGTATGGATAATGTGTCGGGCGTCCGAGCGCCGCCGCCGGGGCCGGACGCATCAAACCACAACATCCAGAGCGTGAGCCCGCGTTCCGCGACGACAGGCGAGGCGCCAGCCACTCCTGGCACTTTTGAGTCAGCGCGGCAGATGGCTCGCGACTGTGTGTGGTTTGGGTGGCTTTGCGCTGCCGCGGTCATCGCGCTGCGCCGCGGGCGTTGTGCGACGGCCGTTTGGGTGGAAAATCCGCGCCACGAGAACGCCATCGCGTGCTAAAAGTTCCAGTCTGGTGCGCCTTTACATCCCACCACCGCGGCAGCAGCGAGTCGAGTCTCGACCGCGAGAAGGCTCGAGTCGGGACGGCCTCCATTTCGCCTGTGGACGAGTTCGAGCAAGCAAGCATCTCGAGCGTGCTTGGTTTGATTACAAGGAGCAGCGTCGTTTTCCAGAACGACACCGAGGGCTTTAATTTCTCCTCGTGCTTGGCATACTCGACTTGCACTGCTCGGTTGTATGCATCCGGATTTGACACGGCTCAGTACTCGAAAGCGAGGGCGAATCTTCGAGAAGTGGAAACTGCCTGGATCAGACAATCGGACAGTCGCCTCGAGATCGTGCACACCACCCTCCAGCGCATCCTCCTGGGCAAACGCCGTGTCACTCTTCGCGTGTGTGTACATTTCGACTGGAGATCATGCTGACGAGATGGCATCGAGGTGACATCGAGGTGGGATCGAGGTGGCAGGGCAATCGCCGCCTGCATGCAGCAGATCAGCTCGGTCGATACCCTCGCACGTCTGGGTGTTCTGAGTCAGTCGACGTCGCGTGTCTTTCCGCGCAGCAGGAGCTTGGTTTTGGTGGGGACGCTGTCTCAAGACGCTGCAAAGACTCGCTGAAGAGCTCGCTGACGAAAGAAAACCTCTTTTCGGCGAGCGAGCACTCATCGCGTGGACGCCCGAGCCCGAGCCCGAGCCCGAGGCTCGACTGGCTCGCTCGCTCGCTCAAACGCTCGCACATCCGAGGAACTCCCATTGCTGCCTGCCGCTCGCCTCGGTTCTGCTCGTCAGTGGCGCAAGTAACAAGCGGCAATGGCCAGGCGCTTCAACCGACCCGGTCCGACAGTCAGCCGGAATGTGTGCAATGCAGCGGGCACTCGCTTTAAATAGCGGCGCGATCGTCTCGGCGTCGTGCTGCCGCCGGCGATCGCGTGCTGCTCACGCTCCTCCTGTTGGATTCTTTTCGCGCGCAGCGTTACGATGCGATGGTTCCCAGAGACGGACGGTCCCCGAGAACCAGCGCACCAGCGTCAGCCCGAAAACGCCAGACAGCGCTTCACATGGTCTCCGCATTTTTAATCGGAGCAGACTGCCGAAATATGTGTTCGACAAGGCGATGCCCAAGCTGTGCGCGGCTTTCCTGAAGCGGGTTGCTTGCGTCACGCGTCGCCGCGCCGGAGCTCGCCGCGCTGCTGCGGAAACGGGATCGCCACATCCACTTCGAAGTGCGCTTTTCAAAAAGGCGAGGCTGCTGCCACAAATCAATTTGCCAATCGTCCAGGAGCGATGGCTTGCCAATCGGACTGGTACTGCTCGCCGCCAGCGCCTCTGCATCCTTTGCATGTGTGCTTTTGCGTGCGAGGGCTGCGACAGCCAGTCGGTCTGGCGTGTGAGAGCGAGTCGCGCGAGCGAAGTGATTGCAGACCCTAACGATCCAAAGCTCTCTTGCGAAGACAATTGATGAGGAGGCACGACAGGCAGAGTACGAGTGCGTTGGACAACGGTAATGGATGAGCATGGAGCAGCAGTCTGAGTGACGAGGCGATCAGTCCCCGCGGGACTGATGCGTTGACCAGCGCTATGACTGGAAGTGCTCCCCCTGCTTTGGTTCACGAGTCCCCCCGCCGCCGTCATGTAAGCCCGAGCATCACGGAGGCGCCAGTCAAGCCAGTCGCTCGTGCCTAACGACAGAGAGAGAGAGATCGACTCGGAGTTGCGAACTCCAGTCCGTTTGTTCAGGCGCGCTGCGCGTGAACGGAGGCGCTTTGTCACCTCATCGCCGTCGTCAGGCAATCCTCCTTGATTCATTTCGATGCGATAGATCCAGATGGAGACCATGCAGCATATAGGGTCATTTGTACCTTGTAAACCTGTTGTTTGTAGGCTTTTGTCCAAAACACGAGGTGCATCAGCAGAGATACAAAGGGTTTCCTCCTGACAAGGTTGAAGTTAGCGGCATTATGCGCTGCTCGCGTTTGTCGCTGCGACGGACGGCCGCTGCAGGCAAAGCGCTTGACCCGCCGACGCGCAGTCTTCGTTTTCTCTGCGCGTGTGAGAATCAATCTCGACGAGATCTGATAAGGAGAACCAGGGCACATCATGTGACTGACTGGTGAAGAAGCCATTCATTTGCGCTAACGCTCACAGAAACAGATAGAATAGAAGAAGAGGAGTGGAGAAAGCAAGCTGCAGCAAGCCCTGAGCAGCGCTTGGGTTCTCGCTCGCTCCTTGGGCTGGAGCTACTGGACGGAAGCGTTGCCAAGCAGCGGAGTGAGCGCGCTCGTCAGCCTCAGAGCTTGACGTTGTAGTACTCGTCCACGGGGATGTGCTTGGCGCCGCCGTAGAAGTCCAGCAGCACGATGTTCTCGATCTTGAGCACGTACGCCTGGAAGCCGTGGTCGCTCGGCCAGTACTCCATCTGCGGGTGCCTGATACAAATCACAAAGTTGCCCACGGTTACGAGTGCTGCTGCTGCATGATCGATCGACGCATGCAGACGACGACTTGCGAGCAACATACTTGGAGAAGAGCGCCTTCTTGGCAAAGTCCTCCTTCTCTTTCGGCACCGGGACGACCTTGCCGGCGATCGAGAGCTTCCAGCACGTCGGGTCCTCCACGTCCATCTTGCACTTGCTGCGGCCTTGCTGCGCCAGCGAGATCGCGATGCTTGCGCTTGGGTTCGCCGCGAGATCCGCGCCTGTGTGCAGCATGCAAGCGCAGGCAGAGCGCCGTGAGATCCATTGTCGTTCGTTTGGCATGCTCTGGGTGGATATCTGCATCATGCAGAGCGTGAGTACGTTTCGTACCTGTGGCGTCCAGCTTGGTGAGGTAGAAGTAGAGCTCTCCGGTGGACGCCTCGGCCGAGTTGCCGACGCCATCTGCAGCAACCACACCACACACCACAGCATTAGCACCGCCATGAGCCACGAGGCCATGCCACTATTGTGCATCCACACACACAGCAGTACAGAGCACTCACCGCTGTAGGAGACGACGTTGCCCCACGGCACGCCCTTGAACTGCACCGAGATGGTGGCCATAGTCGTCCACTCATTGTCGTGCACGAGCTGGCGCGCGTGCACCGCGGCCTTGGACGGTGGCGCCGCGTTCTCACTCGTCTCGATGATCACGATCGGGCCGCGGAGGATGAACTGGCGCGCGGCGCCGTCGCCGACCAGCAGTGCGCAAAGCAGCGCGCAGAGCGCGAAGAGCTGCACGAGCGCGTTCATTCTCGTCGCCTCTCTCTTCTGTCTTGGAGGCGAAGGCGGCGAATTGATTAATGACTGGCAGATCGAGCGGCTTTTGGGGGAAAGTGGACTCGGACAGCATCGAAAGAGGCCGTGAGATACATGTTCTTCAAGACGACGCGCCTGGAGCCAATCAGAGCGAACGGCACGCGCCTCGCGAGCGCGCGCGCACCTGCGTTGCGATGGACAGATGCAGCGGAGAGAGTCACTCGCTCCTGTCCGCATCCTTTCTGCGCGCGAGCTCGACGGAACCGATGCGCGTCCGTGTCGTTCCGCTCTCCACCGCGAAGCCATTCCATCACCAAAGCGAGCTCACGAGATGTTGCATTGACAGGATCAAATCTCTTTCCGAAACATACAAACGGTATGTACAGAACAGGAATTGTTCTGAACATTGTCCATTCTTACCAGAAGCGCGCACTCCGCTCACGTCCCTCCATACAAAGCGCGCTCGGTTTTAGAGCGACCGTCTCGCGACGAAAACGCAACACTCAAATCGCGAAAATGCACATCGGAAATGCGAACCACACGAATACGAGCACCTACAGCAGGCGGTCCAGGTACCCGCCTTCCCGCGCGAGCTCGTAGAAGACCCCACTCGAGTCCGTCGCCAGCTGCCGCGGCGCGTCGAACTCCGCGACCTCGCCGTCGCGCAGCACGAGCACGCGGTCTGTGTCGAGCACCGTCGCGAGCCGGTGCGCGATCGTGAGCACGGTTGCGTGCGCCAGCTCGCGCGCGATCATCGCCTGCAGCTTGCGCTCCGTGGCGTGGTCGATCGCGGCCGTGGCCTCGTCCAGCACGACGACGCGCGTCTGCGTGAGCAGTGCGCGCGCGAGGCAGAGCAGCTGCCGCTCCCCGACGCTGAAGTTCTCGCCGTTCTCGCGCAGCTCGTAGCTCAGCTGGCCGTCGAGCGCGCCGATCTGCTGCTTCATCTCGACCTTCGCGAGCGCCGCCCAGATCTGCGCGTCCGAGAACGCGGCGAACGGGTCCATGTACGCGCGCAGCGGACCCTCGAAGAGCACGGGCGACTGCGGGATGATCGCCATGCGCGAGCGCAGCGCGTGCAGCGGCATGCTCGCGATGTCCACGCCATCGATGCAGATGCGGCCGCCGTCGAGCTCCTTGGTGCGGAAGAGCGCCATGGTGAGGCTCGACTTGCCGGCGCCAGTGCGGCCGACGATGCCGACTTTCTCGCGGCTCCTGATGCGGAACGAGAGCTTCTTGAGCACGGCCGGCGCGCCGTCGTGGTAGCGGAACACGACGTCTTCGAATGTGATCGCGCCGCCGCCGCTGGCATCATCGCCTGCGAGCCAAGTCGCTGCTGGCTCGATCACCAGCGATTTCGCTGATCCTTCCGCCGGGATGTGCACGTATTCAAGGATGCGCTCGGGACTGACCATCGTGACTTCGAGCGACGACCAGGACTGGATGAGCGACGCCAGACGCGCGTCGACGCTCAGTGCGTAGCTGAACGCGACGCCGACGAGCCCCGGCGAGACGAACTCGCGCAGGTACACGAGCGCCGAGACGACGACGATGACGACGCCGCAGCCGAGCAGCTCCATGCGCAGGCGGAACCACTGACGGATCACGAGCAGCACGGACCATACCTGGCTCGTCGCATCCACGCGCTCGTGGTTGGCGGCGATCGCGCGCTGTACGTACTGCGTCCCGAAGGCGCGGAGCTGCGTCATGCCGTCCTCGCACTCATCGACGTGGCTGAGCGGCGGCGACGCGGCGACTCGGAAGAGCCGCGACATGTCCCGCGACGGCGCGAGGTAGAAGTTGCCCGTGGCGACGTACATGTACACGAGCGGGAGGATGAAGATGCCAAAGTAGCTGACGGTGTAAACGGCGGTCGCGAGCTGGAAGAGCGTGAAGAAGAAGACCGAGAGGAACGAGTCGAAGAGCTCGGCGAGGCGCAGATCCACGGTCGCCACGTCGTCCGAGTACCGGTTCACGATGCGACCCATGGGGTTCGTGTCGAAGAACCGCAGCGGCGCGTGCAGCAGACTGCGCGTCATGGCGTCGAAGAGGCTGCGCGAGCCGCGGAGTCCCGCGAGCGTGACGGTGAGCGTCCGCGCGAGCACCATGAGAGTGCTGCCGGCACACAGCAGCGCGTAGAGCGCCATGTTGCGCTCGGTCTCGGCTGTGCTGCTGGCAGTGTTGGTCGCCTGCGTCGGCGTCTCGCCCGTCCAGTGGCTCAGCCACAGGTCGCTGCCGATCTGGCACGCCTGCCAGAGCACCTGCACCGCCACGAGGGAGAGACACACTGGCGCGCCGCCGACCGAGTCGAAGTACTCGGCGAAGACGTGCTTCGACACGCGGCCGGCTTGGCGCTCCTCGTCTTGGACGAGGCGTCCGGCGTCTGCCAGCTGAGCCTTGCTCTCCTCGGTCTCCCCGGCGATTGCTGGTCGCGGGAGCGCTACTTGCGGTGCGAAGAGCCCGCTGCTGCGAAGCCACGAGCGCTCGGAGCGCTCGCATGTGAGCGTGTTGTTGTCCACGAGAACCTTGAGGTTCGCAGCGTCAGACGCGATGAGGTCCGGACTGTGGGTTACGAGCACGACGGTCTTGTGCTTGAGCAGGTCGCAGATGCACTTGCTGAAGATCTCGCTCTGCACCACGGCGTCCACGGCTGCGAGCGGCGAGTCCAGCACGAGCAGCTCCGCGTCCGAGTAGCACGCGCGCGCGAGGCAGATGCGCGCCTTCTGGCCGCCCGAGAGGTTCACGCCGCGCTGTCCGATCTCGGTCGCGTCGCCGCCAGGCAGCTGCGCCAGATCCGGCAGCAAGCCGCACGCGTCGAGCACTGTGTCGTACTTCCTGGCGTCGAACGCGCTGTCGAAGACGATGTTGTCGCGGATCGTGCGGTTCTGGATCCACGTCTGCTGCGAGTAGTACGCCACAGCAGCGGTTCCACGAACGAAGACGCTCCCCGAGAGCTTGTGCATTTCGCCCAGGAGCGCTGAGCACAGCGAGGATTTGCCAGCACCGACCGCGCCGTGGACGACGACCAGGTCGCCTCGCTTCACCGCCAGGTTGACGTCCGTGAGCACCGGTGCGTCCTCACGGCTCCATCCGAACGAGCCGTCTGTGATGGCGATGATGACGTCGTCCGGCTGACTCGGGTCATCACGCGTGAGGACGCTGTCGGGGTCATACTCGTCGAGCGCCAGGAAGTGCGCGAGGCGGTCGAGCGAGATCCGGATCTGCACAAGGTGCTGGATCGCGCTCGGCAGATCGTTGAGCGGGTCGCGGATCGCGTTGAAGAGCGCGATGGCAGTGAAGACCTTCGCGGCCGTCAGCGGCTGCTTGAGCACGAGCGCGTAGACTGCGAACGATACGGTGGAGACGAGGATCGGCGATGTCCAGAGTAGAACTGCGGACGCGGCGTTGAAGTACAGGTACTTCGCCGTCGCCTGGAGCTCGAACGCGCGCGCTCGGTGGATCTTGTCCTCGAACTGCGCCTCCCACGCGTTGAACTTGACAGTCTGGATGGCGTTGAACGCCTCCTTGACAGCCTTCATGCGCGCGTCGAGTCTCGCCATGGAGTCGCGGAACGCGTTGCCGGCGACCGAGGCGATGGCGACGCTCGAGACCATCGTGAGCGCGATCACCGCCAGCCCGGCGAACGCAGCGAGACCGATGGTGGCGTAGAGCAGATAGATGACGACGCCAATCTGCAGCGGCAGGATCCAGAGGTTGTTGATCATGAAGGACGACCACATGAGGTTGTTCACGTCGTTGCTGTAGAGGTTGGAGATGTCGACGGCCGACTTGCTCTGCACACTGCGACGCAGCGCTTTGCGGAAGATAAGCGCGCGCAGAGCCGCCGACGTGCGCATCGCCACGCGGCTGACGTGGTAGCCCATGTGCGTGGCGACGAGCACGTTGAGCAGGCGCGAGGCGAAGAACGCGCCGAGCCACACGACGAGCGCGCGTAGGTCGATCTGCGGCGCCGTGAACGCGTCGATCACATGGTGCAGCACGAGCGGCGCGAGCACGGCGCAGGCAGCGGAGAAGAGCGCGCCGAGCCCGCACAGGAGCAGCGTGGGGCCGAAGACTGCGAGCTGCGCGCGCACAACCGAGCCGCCGTGTCGGTCGAGCTGGGTCTTGAACGTCGCGTAGATGCTCGCGGACGAGTTCGTGTCTTCGAGCGGCCAGAGATCCTCCGTGCGGAGCTGGCGCGCGTTGGCCAAGCGCATGATGGGGTCGATGTACGTGAAGAGCGCGCGCGAGAAGAGCGAGGCGTGCACGCGGCCGTGAGAGGAGGCAGCATTGCCGCCATCGTTGACGCTGCTGTGCAGAGCGCCGTAGGCTGGGGCTGACTTCTGCTGCAGCGGTGAGCGGCTCATTGTCCAATGGTGTGCCGGGGGGTCGGAGGCGAATTGAACAATGAGCGAATGGATGGATGGATGGATAGATCGGGCAAGCGCGATGGATGCGCTGGTTGAGATCTGAGGCCCTGTATCCATCTCGAGAAGGCGCGAAATGGCTGGCGATGATTGGCTGTCAGATGAAACCGCGACGCTGAATGCTTGTCAGTCGCAGTCATTCCTGTGCAGCATGCAGCCTTCAACTTCTGCGAAGCGGAAAAGATAAATGCTCCAGCCGAATGTTGAGCAATCGGAGCATCCATCCTCCTCGAATGAAGTGTGGCCAGGCGAAAACAGACAGCATAATGTTGCAATTGGACATACAAGAAGCAACTGTGAAAGCAAAGTTGCAGTTTCCGTTTTGTGCCTTGAAAGCTGGCTCATATTCTGTGAATTCTTGTGCTTTTGTACAAAGTTGTGCTGTGAAACTTTTGTGTTTCACTGTTCAATGCGCATATGATGAAGCATACTGCGCTTCTTATCTTTGAATGTAAATCATAGGTTTGAATGTAGTATATTGAGTTGATTTTAGTGAACAAGAATGCAATTGTTTGTCCATTTTTGAGCCAACAAGATCTTGCAATGGCTCGGTTATGTGGACCACTGTGAATGGTTCCTCCGATAAACAGAATCATGTCCTTTGTCACTTCCCAGCCTGATCCGGTGATTTTTGGATAAACACATACAAACTGGCAGAGTCAAGTCCAGGTTCGCTGAACTGCAATATCCCACTCTTCAAACAGGCAGGTGGCTGAGATGACAGTTTGGCAAACAGGTGTGTTTCGCCTATTGCAAATGTCAGTCCATTCCATCAAACGGACTGGACGATATTGTGCACTTTAAATGTACACTCAGACTGTCACAGCAGCCTTGCGTCTCCAAAACACGGAAGACCAAAAACGAAGACGACACAAAGCCAAACGCACACACCAGCAGCTCCAGCACCAGCACCCGAGAGATCGAGAGCGAGAGCGAGCCAAATGAGCGCACCAGCCACGAAGCAGCAGGTGCTGCAGCTCTACCGCCAGGTGCTGCGCGTCGCGCGTGCGTTCCCCGAGCGCTCCATGGGCACCAAGCTGCACTACAACACCCGCGAGCTCATCCGCCTGCGCCGCGGCGAGGAGAGCGCCGCCAAGATCCAGCAGTTCCTGCAGGAAGGCTACGACACGCTGCGCATGTACCAGACGCTCCAGGAGGAGCCCACGCTGCTCACGGCGATCACGCGCAAGAAGGAGCAGGCGGCGACGGAGGGGGAGGCGCGGCACTCGCATCTGCACGCTCAGCAGCAACAGAACCAGCAGACGGCGGCGCATTCTCGAGCGGAATAGCGAGCGGGTGGTTGTGGGAAGCAAATATATATGCGTCTTTGAATGGGCGAGGCTGCGCGTGTGCGTGATGTTATTGCAGAGTGCAGGCACGACTCTTCTTCAGCAGCTCGAGCTTCTCGTCCTCGAGCGCGCGCAGGCGACGCTGCAGCTCCTCGCGCTCCTTCGCGTCGCCCGCCATGCGCTGCTTCAGCAGCTGCACGAGTGTGTATGTGTGTGAGAGAGAGTATCACAACAGCGTCAGCCTACCAGTGATTGCAGAACCGACGCATGGGACTCATAGCCACGCACCTCGACGGCTTGGTCGGTCTTGCGCGTCGCGTCCTGCAGGCTGCTCGTGAAGTCCTGCTTGCCCTGCAGCTGCGCTTCCAGCTGCGTCGTGAGGTGCGCGAGCTGCTCGTTCTGCTGCTCGCGCCGCAGCAGCTCGGCCCGCAGCAGCTCGCGCTCGTGCTCGTGCTGCTCGCTCAGCGCGCTCTTCTCGTGCTGCAGCGCCAGGTCGCGCAGCTGGAACTGCGCGCGCTCCTGCTCCAAGGCAGTGGCTGCCTGCTGGGACGCGGCCGCCGCCGCCACCGCCTTGTGCTCGAGCTCCCTGGTGTCCAGCTCCGCTCTGTAGCTCTGTTTGGCGTCACTGGAGCTGGCTCTCGCCTCGCTCTCTATTGCTGACTGGATGACTGCTGCTGCTGCTGTCACAGGCGCTGGTGCTGGCTGCGAGGACGCTGCTGCCGCTGGCGAGATGAATGTGAACTCGAGCGTCTTGGTCTCGATCTGCTCGAGCAGCTCGTCCGTAACCAGGAGCTTGATCACCTGCGAGCATCAAGCACATGTGAAACCCGTGCGTGTTTCGATGCCAAGACTGTCGCTGCCATCCACGTACGTTGGTGTGCTCGACTGGCAGCAAGTAGCTCTCGGTGGCGGGTGTAACCTGGTATTGCACGCGCGCGTGGCGCAGCTTGCGCGACTGTGTTTGCTGCTGCTGCTGCATACGCACGAGGAGCCAGACGAACGAACCCTTCGCGCTCCGCAGCTCGCCATCCTCATCGTCGTCACGCGGCGACGCGATCTTCAGCGACTCGCCATTGCCACTGCCATTGCTGGTGTCGGCATAGCTGCAGTCGTCGAATTCGCCTGGCGCGCGGCCACTAGCGCGCTCGGCGCGGAGGAAGCCGCTCGCCTGCTGCCGCTCGATGAGCGGTGGACGCGTCGCGATCGTCACGTGCACGTGCACGTAGGCCAGCGCGTCCGCATCCGTCGCAGTGTCTGTGCTGGCGCGTGGGCTCAACGTCCTGGTGCTGGTGCTGGTGCTAGAGTGAGCGATGACTGCGACCTTGGTCTCCACGTCAAACCTGTGGAGCAGCAAAAAGAATTCGTCGTGAACATGAGTGGAGAAGAGCTGTTGGTAAACGATCCGCGTTGCTACAAGACGCACATGAAGCGCAGCGGCCGCAGAAACACCGCAGCCGAGCCGATGATCGCTGGCTGGTGCTCTCGCAGCAGCGCGGCGTCGCCTTCATCCGCCATTCTGCAGTCACCCAGGAGCATCTCGACTCACTGGTGTCGCTCAGTTCGCTTGCGTCACGGAAATGCTCGAAGCGTCGCCAACCGACAGCTGATAATGGGATGCGGGAGCACATGAGAGACGCTCTATTAGCGACCACAGCCATGAAGAAGCTGCGCATGAGCTGCAGGGAAGACTCGTGCGCATGTTGCTTTGTGTCTTTTGTTGTTGTATGGTGATGTTTCTTGTCCTGGTGGGTAAATATACAGCATGTGAGCTCCTCATGGCAATCAAGGTGACTAATAACTAAACTGCTGAGACGGAGAGCTCCTTCGAAAGCAAGAACATGGCACGCGCACCTCGACACCGCGGGCTCGGAATGCTCGCGCTCTACAAGTCGCTCGGCGGCGCGGAGCCCGTGAACGAGAACGAGCGCGCGAAGGAGCCGAATGTCGTCGAGTGCACGCGCCGCTTCTGCGGTGAGCTCGTGACGCCGCGGAAGTACCGAGGCGGCAGCGCTGCAATCCCAGCACCAGAGCTCGCCTCGTCGTGCTCGGAGGACACCTCGTCGAGGCTCGGCGTGAGGATCGCATCCGCCTTGCCCAGCTGCGCCGACAGGTTCGGTCGCTTCCTCGCCTGATTTTCGTCGCTCTGCTGCTGCTGCTGCTGTTCCCCCGAGCCGATGCGCCACTCGAACTTGTCGACGCGTCCCGGCGAGTCCTTGACGACCTGCACCACGACGGCGACCTTCTCGAACGCGTCCGCAGGCGACATGGATCGACTCGCGTACCCGCCGCTGCCGCCGCCTGAGAGCTGCTGCTGCAGCGGCGTGAACTGCTGCTCCATAGCTGCTGTCGATGGCGCTGGCGACGAGAGACTGCGGCGTAACGGTGTGCGCAGCGCCGTCCGCATCGCTTCCTCTTCTGCTTCGTCATTGTGCTGCTGCTGCTGCTGCTGCTGGTCATCGTCGCTGATACTGCGGAAGCCTGTGAACGGAGCGAACGTCGCGTTTACTGGCGTCTGCGTGCGCGACTCGAGCGCCACCGCCGCTGCTTTCTGCTCTTCGTCGAGCGCTTCATCCATCGAGTCGTCCGCATCGACAGCCACTTGGGCATGCGCCACGCCATACGCGTCCAGCATTTCCTCTTTGATCTGCACGTCGCTGCCGGATGGCGTCACGCTCGGCGGCGGACAGTTCTCGTCGTTCACAGCCGGTTCTGTGCTGCCGCTTTGCTGGTGATAGCAGTCGCTGGCCGTCGCTAGCGTCGATCGAGGCAGCGCTTCTTCCTGCTTGAGACCAAGCGAGCCAGCGTTGCTGCTGTTGCTGTCGCCGAACGTGAACGACTGGGTGCGCTCGCCAAACGTGCGCCGATACGCGCGGCGCTTCTGCGGCGAGCTCTGCACGCCGCCTTCAAAGTACTTGGGTGGCATGTTGAAAATCGACGACGACAACAGCCCAGACGATGACGACGACGCGATCGCCTGCTTGAGCAGCACCAGCCGCTGCTGGTGCTCTTGCAAGCTGCCGCTGTCGCCGCCGCTGCTCTTCGCGTGCAGAAAGTGTCGCGCCGTGATCTCCGCGCAGATCATGCGCTGCTGCTGCTCGCTACCGCCGCTGTCGCCACTGACGCCGCGTAGCAGCTGCTCGTGAAGCAGCTCGTCACTCGTGTCCGCAAAGTGTGCGCTCAGGAACTCCTCGGACTCGCTCAGCAGCATCTGCTCGATGTCGACGAAGCCGCCGTCCAAGTCCTTCTCGACCAGTTCGGACGCCTGGAAGCACGTCGAGTAGAACGCGCCGCCGAACTCCTCCTCCATGCGGCGGTCCAGCATCGCGCTCGGCCGGAACACGTCGCCGTCTCCAGCCTCGCCGCCGTCCAGCGCGTCCATGTCCACGTCCTCCGCCGCGTCCAGCGCTTCGAGCGCGCGCATGTCGTCGTCCAGCGACATGCGGAGCTCGTCGTCGTCGAGCGGCAGGTGGTGGTGCGCCATCGCTGCCTCCTATGTGTGTATTGATGGAGCGCGCGCGTGATGGGGACGCAGGCGGTGGCTTATAAATACACGCGTGGAGGTGGCGTGAGCTGCTCGCCTCGCCTCGTTGCTAATGACGAATGAGTCGAGTGCTGTGGGATTGAGTTTCCCTTTTTTGACAAGCCAGCCGCTAATTGCTGCAGCATGACCCTCGCTTGAAGAGCGCAGGCAGACAGTGACGGAGTAAGCAAATCCTCATTTCCTGCAATTGCAGATATTCACATCCGCTTTTGTGCTTGATTCGTGGCAGAAACATAGAAATATGGGATTCATGGCCTGCTTTTTTAGATTTTTAGAAATGCGGACAGTGAGCAGATGCCACTAAAGCGAGGAGGTGGGGCTGCAAGTTTTGAGCTTGCTCGCTTTCCAGGCTGAATTGACTGAGCGAGTGGATGCTCTGTGCTTGCGTTTGTATGATCAGCCAGCTCGAGAAACACGCCTTTCCTGGGAAGCACTCGGCATACAACTCCAGGTTGAGAAGCACCGAACTGGAGAGAACTATTCCGAAGCGACACTTTTGCAAGCAATCTCCAAAAACACTCACTGGAGTTTCTGCAGCTCCCACCCAAAAACCCACGCGAGCGCTCCACAACGCTTCGCAGGCGTTTTGATTGGCGCTGGGAAGAGCGCCAATCGCCGACAGCAGCAGTAGGAGCCACAACAATCGCTCGCGCGTGACTGCATTGCTCGCTCTCTCGCTCGCTCGCTCGCTCGTACTCGCAGCAGACACAGAGGACAGAGGATCGGCCGCGATGGTGTTCATGAAGAAAGGAGGCAACATGAAGGTCGGCGGCGGCGGACGTGGCCGTGGTGGTGGCGGACGCGGAGGTGGACGCGGCGGAGGAGGACGCGGCGGCGGTGGTCGTGGCGGTGGTGGTGGCGGCCGCGACGCCGCGCCGAAAGCCGCCGTGGTGCGCTCGTCATCCGCGAGCGGCCGCAACCCGTTCGACGTGCGCGGCAACACGAAAACCAAGTACGAGGTGATCGGCAAGCGCGTGAAGGGACAGGGTCGCAACGTCGCGGAGGCGCGCGCCGAGGCCGAGGCGAAGCGGAAGAAGACGCTCGGCGCGCAGTTCCAGGCGCGCAACAAGGCGAACATGTTCAAGGACCGCCGGCTGGGCGAGCAGGACCCGACGATGTCGCTCGAGGACAAGATGATCGCGCGTTTCCAGACCGAGCGCAAGCGCAAGCTGCGCAACGCGAGCGCGTTCGCGCTGCACGACTCGGACGACGACAACGAGGACGACGACGAGCTCTTCTTGACGCACAAAGGCGCGAAGATCGACGACTACGACAACCTAAACAACGACGGCGCGTTCGAGCAGGACTTTGAGGACGACGACCACAACCGCGAGATGGATCGCGAGATCGTGAACAAGCTGCACTTCGGCGGCGGCGCGTCGTCGTCGGGCCACTACGGACCAGCCGACGGTGGCGCCGGCGCGGAAGGCGTGGACGAGGACGGCCGCAAGAAGACCCACAAGGAGATCATGCAGGAGGTGATGATGAAGGCGAAGATGTACAAAGCCGAGCGCCAGAAGAACAAGTCGGCGCAGGAGGAGTCCACGGACAACCTCGACGAAGGCTTCAACGACATCCGCGCGCTGCTCGAGTTCCGTCCGACGCGCGCGAACGGCAAGGAGATCGCGGAGAAGACGCCCATGGACGACTTTGACAAGCTCACGCGCGAGTTTGCGTACGAGGCGAAGGTGAAAGCGACGGAGCGCCGCATGTCCCCCGAGGAAGCCGCGCAGAAGGAGCGCGACCGGCTTGCGGAGCTGGAGAAGAAGCGCGTTGCGCGCATGAAGGGCGACGACGACGACGACGACAGTGACGACGAGACGAGTGGCGGCAAGCGCGGCAAGAAGGGGAAGAAGGGGAAGAAGGCGGACAAGAAGGGGAAGAAGACCCCGCAGCTCATCGTGATGCCGCCCACTGACGACGATCTCTCGAGCGACTATGCGCTGGACGCGCGCTTCAACAGCGCCGAGCAGGAGGAAGAAGAGGAAGGCGACGAAGACATGGAAGAAGAGGAGGAAGGCGATGATGACGAAGAGGAGGACGAAGACTCGGATGCCGACTCGGACGAGGACGAAGAGAAGGAAGAAGGTGACGAAGACGCCGAGATGGACGAAGACGAAGAAGCCGAAGAGGACGACAGCGAAGAGGACGAGGAAGAGAAGGAGCGCAAGCGCCAGGAAGCGGCGGACGAGCTGCCGTTCGTGTTCCCGTGTCCCGAGAGCCCCGAGGAACTCACGAAGCTGTTCAAGCAGCACGCCAAGGGATCGGCCGCGAACCGTGCGCTCATCGTCGAGCGCGTGATCACGTACTACTCGCCGCGCATCAGCGTGGAGAACCAGGCGAAGATGAAGAGCTTCTTCGCGATCCTCATCCGCCAGTTCCTTAAGTGGGCCGGCCACTACGCGATCCACCGAGAAGACGTACGTTGGCGCTTGTTTGTGCATATCTGTCCGACTCGGAGGCATTCTCGTGTGAACTAACGAACTCTGTGACTGCATTGCTGTGGTCACACAGCTGGACGCGCTGTCGAAGCATCTGTACGCGCTCGCGCAGCAGCTGAGCGACACGGCGGGCGTGGTCGTGCGCGAGCTGTTGATCAACCTGTTCAAGCGCCTGCACAGCTCCAAGTCGCCGTCCAAGTGGCCCGAGCTCTCGGAGCTGCTGCTCTTCAAGGCGCTGATCCAGATCTTCCCGACGTCGGATCTGCGCCACAACGTCATCTCGCCGCTCGAGACGCTGCTGGGTGAGGCTCTCGCGAACGGTGCCGTGGACTCGCGCCAGGAAGCCACTCAAGCGCTCTTCACGTGCACGCTCACGCTGCAGATCACGAAGGAGAAGGCGCGCTTCACGCCCGAGGTGCTCGTGTGCCTCAAGAAGCTGCTGCGCGCGTTCCTGGCGACGACCGGCGAGCCGCACCCGCTGCGCGCCGACCTGCAAGAATGGGTGGCTGCCGCTCGTCACAGCTCGGGCTCGGGCGAGGCGACGCAGCTGAAGCTCCCCGCGCTGGAGCTCGCGTCCGCGTCCTCTGCCTCGGCCGCGTCGATTGTGCGCGGCATCCTCGGCGTCGTGCGGCTCGCAGCCGAGCAGTACGCGCACCTGCCGTCCTTCGACGAGCTGCTGCACCCAGTGTACCTGCTGCTACACGAGCTCGCGCGGTCGTTCTTCGACGGCAAGAGCGCGGAGACGAACCAGACGATCGCGGTCGTGGCTGACCATCTGGAGCAGTGCTGGGCTGCGCGTGCGCCGCTGCGCCTGCAGAGCTTCGCGCCGACGGTGCTGCCGACATTCACGCCCAAGTTCGACGAGAACTACACGCTGCGCAAAGACAAGGGTGCGGACCGCGACAAGGCCAAGCTCAAGCAACTGCAGCGCCAGGTCAAGCGCGCGCGCAAGGGTGCCGCCCGCGAGCTGCGCCGCGACGGCGAGTTCCTCGCGCGCGAGAAGCAGACGGAGGAGAGCGTGCGCCTGGACGCCAAGAAGGAGAAGCAGAAGGAGATCTGGAAGTGGCTCGAGGAGCAGAACGCCACGTTCAACGAGCAGGTCAAGAAGGGTGGCAACATGCTCAAGGGCGGCGGCTCCGGTCCGCTCAAGAACCGGCGAACGAGTCGCAAGGACAAATAGACGACAGCTCGGATCGCGAGCCTCGCGCTGCTGATTGCTGGTTGCTGGGCTTGCTGGGGGCGGGTAATGAACAAACAACGATTGATAGATTTTGTGTGGACGACAAGCGGCTTCCGTTGCGTATCGTGTACAGCTCACAGTGAGCTCTGCCTGCTGTAGTGAACGGCGAAGCCCATTAGCATCAAGCGTGTGTGTGTGGGCTATGAAAGCGTGTCTTTTCTCTTCTTTTTATCTGTGCATGTGGCTTCTCTCTCGCGTGGGTCGCCGATCCTGTCTGTCTGCCCACCATCGGCTCGCCATCGACGCCATGCGCATGACGCACGAGGTCTCATCAGCCGCCCTCGTCCACCTGTGATCATCGGCACGCGTCCTCTCTCTCTCTCTCTCTCTCTCGTCCTCACTCTATCCTGCGCGGCGCGTGCTCTCTCGAGCGGGTGCGCAGTGCGCGCCTACTTCTTCTTGGCTGGCTCGCGGTCCTTCTTCGGGATGCTCTTGATGCCATACTGGCGCGTGGGAGGCATCGGCAGGATGTTGGCGATGCCGAGCAGGTGGCTCACGCGGTCCGATGGCTGCGCGCCGACCGACACCCAATACCGCACGCGCTCGCTGTTCACGCGCAGCTCCTTCACACCGTCGGTCGCCGCGATCGGGTTGAACGTGCCCAGCTGCACGACAGACACAAAGAAAGAGAGAGAGAGAGAGAGAGTTTAGTGAGCATGGATCATTAGCATCGCTCTTCTTTCGAGCATGAATCAAATGGACATGACATGAACACAAGCAGCTGCACGCACAATTTCGAGGTGCTTGCCGTCGCGAGGCGCGCGCGCATCCGCGGCCACGATGCGGTAGAACGGGAGGTCCTTGCGGCCCCAGCGCGCGAGTCGCAGTCTCACCACCATCTCTCTCGAAGCGTCCTGCTGCTGCTGTAAGTGGCGGCGCTGCTTTGCTGCCTCGAGTCTGCTTATTTGTGTGGAGGAGACAAAGTGGCATTTTCGCTCGGTTCAAAAGGCAGGCGAAGATAGAGTTTCACGGGCAGAGTCTGTCGACATCGAAGCGGTTTTGAAAGGGAACTAATCTAGCGAGAGTGCTGCCCCACAGTAACTCATCAGAGAGTGGCCCAGGAGGTGGTATTACCAAGCTGATTGTAGCCCAAAACCTGTCGAAATTGGTTACCAGGGCTAAATAGTCTCAGTTATCTAAATCTGAGGTATCCTCATGTTCTCATCTCTGATCAAGGATAGAATTGAGATAAAGTGTGCATCCAGGACAGCATCCTGAACTAAACATCCACACGCAGGACAGTTGCACTCTCAGGACGCGAGTCCGACAATTTCAGCCAATCGTCGCGCGCAGATTTTCCAAAGTCGGAAATTTAAAACTCTTCGCAAAATAAGCTGAGGGGTTGAGATTTCCGGCTTCGTCTACGAAAGCAGCTTCGGAGAAAGCACTCAATCCGACTGTGCCCATACAAAACTCAAGCTAAATTCGCGCATACAATTTTTCACATCGAAAAAGCGGCTTGAGGTGAGGTTAGGTCACAATTTAAAACTGAGAGAGATTAGATCACAATTTAAACTTCTTCTGCTACATAAAATCTTACTTTGGTGCCAGCTTCAACGTCCCCCCAAAAGAAGCAGACCGATGCAGCGAAGAGCGCACAACGCAATTTCGCCTCACCCGCGCAAGAGCAAGCATGCGAGTCCCAATCCAACGCGTCACGGAGGACGTGGTGCGGAAGACTGTTGCGGCGCAGGACACGTGCAAACACAGAATAACGTATGTTCGCGCTGCACGCCATTTCAAGGTGAAGCCGGAGGCACTCGGGAAGCGCGTCAGGGCCTACCGAGCAGCGATGGCGCTGGCGCAAGAGGTCGAGCGATCGTCCCGA
>JAADWH010000405.1:0-23807 GCA_023335995.1 Globisporangium nagaii
AGAGAGAGAGAGAGAGAGAGAGAGAGAGAGAGAGAGAGAGAGAGAGAGAACAGGTCGGTGATATCCAAAGTGACCTTGCTGTAAGCTGCGCTGCACTCCGTCGCGAGACGATTGCTACGCTGCCGCCAGCAAAAAAGGCGGCGGGATCTGCGCTGGGTTACGATCCGGCGCCATGTGAACGCTCTTTGTCCCGCACAGCGCCGTAAAGTACGGATCCAAGTGCCGCAAAGACGCGGCGCGCACTTTGCGCGTTTTCTGGCCGCGTTCCAAACCGCTGAAAAAAGCCAAAGCCGCCCTTTCTCACACCGCTGCATCTGCTATTTTCTGGACTTTGAGGAAAGGTAAGCCTCTCTATAACACCCCACGCATCATTAAATACAGATTGAGATAGGGTAAAGCTATTCGCATGCCGCTCAGATAACGACCGCCTGCCGCTAAACCGAAGCTGGTCAAACGACGCCAGAGCGACTTGCGTGTGTTGCCGCCTGCGCTCGCGGGCGAACTATTCATTCGCCATTTTGCGCGCTGAGCGACAGAGCAGACCCGAGTCGTCCGCAGCAGCAGCAGCATGGACGCGAGCGAGTCGAGCGCGTCGTACAAGCACGTGGAGTCGCCCGCGGGCACCCACGCGATCCGCATGGACTTCAGCAACCACATGGAGACCGCCGCGGCGGCGCAAAAGGAGCAGCTCACGGGCTCGTCCGGCTCGTACGAGAAGACGCTCTACGACCACGACCTCGTGATGATCTTCCCGAGGCGTGAGGGCGGCGAGCTCAAGAAGCCCGAGAACTTTACGCTCGACGCGTTCGTCGCGCTCTTGACCGGCAAGGACCGTCACCGCAGCAAGCGCCACGCGAAGATCGTGATCGACCCGTTCGCGCGCGTGCTGCGCACGAAGCGCTGCTTCCTGGACGATCTGGGCCACGAGCTGATTGTCGACAACGCGGACAATGACCACAGCGAGAAGGCCGAGCAGCGGCGACTGATCACGGAAGAGCGCATCCTCGAGGGCGAGTACGAGAAGATCGTCGGCTCGCGCCAGCCGACGACCGAGGTGCTCTTCTGCGAGCTCGTGGCGATGACGATCGCGCGTCGCGTGCAGCTCGCGTGTGGGCTCACGACGCGCATGTTCCGCAGCTGCGACGACGACGAGATCATCATGACGATCAAGGCGGACGACAACGACTTGCGCGTCGAGGCGGACCGCACGAACTACCGTCTGCAGGTGAGCAACAAGCCGTTCGACATGTGGGCACACGCCGACAAGAACAACATCATCCGGCAGGAGATTGGCGACATCGAGTGGCGCAAATCCATCGAGCACCTCCGCCAGATCCGCGGCTCTCCGCACGAGGACTCGGAGTTCCCGGAGATGGACCCGCTGCTCATCAGCCGCGGTGAGGAGTTTCACCCGAAGCTGTACAAGTCGCTCAAGGTCTGGGGCCACACGGAAGAAGCCGACGGGCAGTTCGTGGTGGACGAGACGGCGCGCACGTACAAGGGTGGTCTCATGGAGCGCTTCTGGACGTCGCTCTTCGGCATGTCGTACGACCCGATGACGTACTTCTCGGCATTTGCGGACTACCGCCACGAGCACCAGTTCCAGCCGTACTACCGTCGCTACCCAATCAACTGGGGAGGCAAGCGCGAGGAGACGCTGTTCACGCAGAAAGATCGCATCCGCCTCGCGTCGGGTATCGTGACGCGCCACATCAACACGGATGCGCTCTTGGTCTCAGAGTACCTCACGGGCGACATGTTCGCGCTGCACGACAACGCAGCGCTGAAAGAGCTGCGCAGCACGTGGGCATTGCGCTGGTTCATGCTCAACCAGCCGCTGAACAAGATCCGGTTCTACTTTGGCGAGAAGATCGCGCTCTACTTTGCGTGGCTCGGATTCTACACCAAGATGCTCATCTTCCCGTCCATCGCGGGCATCATCACGTACGCGGTGATCGAGACGCAGGATTTCAATGAGAAGGGCGAGGATCAGGGCTACATCCTCATCGCGTTCGCAGTGTTCGTCGTGATCTGGTCGTCGATCTTCGCCGAGGTCTGGAAACGCAAGAACGGCTTGTTCAACTCGCTCTGGGGACTGCATGGCTTCCATCGCTCGTTCCGCTACCGCGCGCAGTTTCGCGGCACGAAGAGCTACAACCCGATCACGGATGCGGAGGAGATGACGTACGAGAGCAAAGTGAAGCGCCGCCGCGCGTTCGGGATCTCGGTGATCGTGGTGCTCATGATGGTCGGCATCGTTTGCATCGCTCTCTTCGCGCTCTTCCTCTTGAAGCACACGATCAACGAGCAGGACACGTTGGATAGGTACAAAGTGGACGCCAAGTACCGCAGCGGGCTCACCATGGGCGTGACTGGACTCAACGCCGTGCAGATTCTGATTCTCAACACCGTCTACCGCGGCGTGGCGAAGAAGCTGAACGACCTGGAGAACCACCGCACGGATCGCGAGTACGAGAACC
This sequence comes from Globisporangium nagaii, assembly GCA_023335995.1. Classification (NCBI taxonomy): domain Eukaryota; phylum Oomycota; class Peronosporomycetes; order Pythiales; family Pythiaceae; genus Globisporangium; species Globisporangium nagaii. The sequence goes on from JAADWH010000405.1 coordinate 2,481, forward strand.
ATCTGGTGATCAAGGTGTTCCTCTTCCAGTTCTGCAACTCGTTCGCGTCGTTCTTCTACATCGCGTTCATCAAGCGCACGGCCGAAGGCAAGTGTCTCCACGAGGACGACTGCATGAGCGAGCTGCAGGATCAGCTGTTGATCCTGTTCCTGATCCGCATCATTGTCGGCAACACGCTCGAAGTCGTCGTGCCGTACCTCAAGTACCAGTACCAGCTCTACCGCGAGCGCAACGGCACGGGCGACTCGAAGGTGAACCACAACTACATCGAGGAGCAGGCGAAGCTCATGCCGTACGAGCACAACGAGGCGTTCGAGGACTACAACGAGATGGTGATCCAGTATGGCTTCATCACGCTCTTCGTCGTGGCGTTCCCGCTCACGCCGCTCTTGGCGCTCGCGAACAACATTGCCGAGGTGCACGTCGACTCGGTCAAGCTGTGCTTTGTGCACCGGCGTCCGTTCCCGCACCCGGCGAAGAGCATCGGCGCGTGGTTCTACATCCTGCGCTTCATGTCGTACATCGCGCTGGGCACGAACTGCGCGCTGATCCTGTGGACGTCGCCGCTCTTCGAGAACTCGAGCATGACGAACTCGACCAAGGCGTTCGTGTTTGTCGTCTCGTGCCAGGTGTGTCTGATGCTCGCGGTATTTATTGAGCGCGCGATCCCGGACGTCCCGCACCAGCTCAAGCTGCTCATGCAGCGCCACGAGCACATCGTCGCGACGGTGTTCATGGGCATGGACGAAGGCGACGACTCGACGCTGTACGAGACGTCGGAAGCCGTCGACCTCACGATCCACCCGAATGAGCTCTGGGACGATAAGCACTCGCTGTAGGCGGCGGCGTGGTATTTCGAGTCGTGGAGGAGCGCCTGCACGCCGCCGCCTCCTGATCTCCAAGCTCCCCCATGTTCATAGATGTGCATTTTCCGACCCAAATCAAAAGTCATCGCTTTTTGTCAATTTTGATCCTGAAATGTAGCAACCGATAGTCGGAATTTAGCGCTGGCGCTGGAAATTCAAACAGCAGGCCATGTTGAACCAGAGAAGCGCGAGGAGCGAGAAAGCCGCCATGGCGATGCAGCTCGCGGAGCTCTCGGCGGAGGTGCTGCTCGTGGTCGCGCAGCATCTGGACGCGGACTCGCTGCTGCGACTGGAGCAGACGAGTCGCCCGCTGCACGTGCTGCTGCGCGACGTTGTGGCTGCGCGCTGCAAGCGCGAGTGCTTCTCGACGTACCTCTACCCGACGATCGCGACCTACCGGATGCTCGCGCCGGTGCCACAGGTTCATCACTGCAGCACTATTGGCGCGTCGAAGCGCAGTGAACAAGCTGTGTGCTCATGTGTATATATGTTATGTGGCTGTTGTCATACTGCACAGACGTGGCAGCAGCTCTACGTGGCGTTCAGCCGCCTGCGCGGCATGCGCTGGTCCGTCTGCCAGAAAGAAGGGACGTCGTCGTCGCTGCGAGCGCTCAAGTCGGACAACCAGGAGTACGAGTCCGACATTGGCGCGCGGTTTTTGATGCGGTGCGTGGTGCGGGTAGCCACTGAACGATGACTGGACGCGTGGAGCTCATGTGTGTGTGGTTTCTTGTGGCAGGAGCGGCGGTCACTACTGGTTCAGCGTATGGCAGACGCGTCTGGAAGAGGCCTCGTTCTCGTCTGTAGCAGCTACTGTACCAGCCATTGCATCAACTCCAGCAGATGCGAGTGTCTCTGGTGACAGCTCTGGCGCTGCTGATGCGAAAGCGAGTGCGAGCGACGCAGCGCTCGAGTTCCTTCACTCGCCACGCACGATCTGCATGGGCAAATGGGAAAAGATCCGCGCATCTGGAAAGGGGCCGACGCCAAGACGCCACCACTCGATGACGTGTCTCCCGGACGCACTTTGCTCTGCAAGCGTGCTGGCAGACGACTCGGCGCTGGGTGGCTCAACGGACGAGCCTAGTGAGCACCAGGGTGGTGAGGTGCAAGTGACGATCCGCCGAGTGCTCTTCTTTGGTGGACAGTCTGAGGGTATCCCGTTCGATGCGTCGAACGATCTCTATTTATTGGGCGTGCAGCACGGCAGAGAGCAACTCGCGAAGAGGTGAGTAGCTGCTGGCGCTAAATGGCTTCAGTATGCTGCACTTGTCCGTCGTCGCGTGCACTCGCTCATGAAATCGTTGGCGTCAAATGTCAGTCCTGGCAAGATTCGCGCACGCTGGATCCCTCCGGAGGTGACCGGACGGCCTCCGAGCCGGCGCTCTGGGCACATTGCGACGCTGCTGTCGCCAGATCTGCTGCTGTTCTCTGGCGGGAGCGACGGAACGACGCCGATCAAGACGCTTGAGGTGCACTTGCTGCACATTGAAGGCTTTTCAGGTAACTACTGCGTATCCTGAAAACTCTCGTCTACTCGGAGGATTGCGTGCTGGTGTTCGCCGACTGACGTCGCTGATGAGACTGCCTGCAGCGTTTCGTTGGTCCACTCCGTCTTGCGAAAGAGTTCCATCCGGCAGAGCTCTCCACAACGTCTACAGGTGCAACTTCGTGACGGAATCATTCGGTGTCATGCTTCTTACGGTCTTAACGCCTTCATCTTTTGGCAAATCGTGCGTTGCAGGGTTTCGAGTGCCGAAGTGCTCATCTTTGGAGGTCGCCAGGTGTGCTCACTTGTGTCCCAGCATTCCTGTTCACCTTGTGGCAATTGTCTGACTCCAACGCCTGTCTTTTTGCAATCGATGTGCACTCGTGCTCACTGCCACGTAGATCCGCGAATCGAATGGTCTCCTGAGCGTGCATCGCCTTCGTCTCCTCAGCTCCAAGCACAACGACGACGCTCGGGAGCAGATCGAGTGGTCGAGTCCGGAGCTCTCAGGTGACGTCCCACGACCGCGGCGCGGCCACAGCACGAACTCGATTGGAGACAATCTTCTGCTCTTCGGGGGGCAAGATATGGTCACGAGCACGCTGGAGAACGACGTGCGCGTGTTCGACGCGCGGACGCTGCGATGGGAGACAAGGAGCCTGGCGGGCGACGTCCCGTGTCCGCGCAGAGGCTTCAAGAACCAGTTCTTCGGCACTTCGCTCGTCGTCTCGAGCGGCTTCGTCGAGACGCCCGCGACTGGCAAAATGGACAAGCAGCTCCCGGACTCGGACGTCCACGTGCTGACCATCGCGTAGGAGGCGCGATGCCTCCAGTGTCGAGATGTCGTCTCAGGGCGACTTGGTGTCGAGTTTTTCAAACCCCGTTTTCGTTATTTTTCAGAATACAAAATAATAATTTACCGCGCCAGTTTGATTTTGCACAGTTCTCTTCAGCAATGGACGAGACTGGCAGCGAGGAGCAGCGCCGCGACGAGCTCCTCCCAGGCGCCAGCGCTGTGGATGGAGCGCCAGTGACGCGCAGAGGCAGCAGCAGCGCTGCTGGCACACCTGCTGCTGGTGGAGACGACGCTGGCGTCAGCGGCACGACAGCAGCCAACGCGCCAGCATCGTCGTCGTCGACTGCCATCGGCATGTTCTTCGCGATGGACAGCGTCGTTGGCGGCGACGACGCGATCAACATCATCGAGGACGGCGACCACGTGAGCGCTGAAGACTTTGGCTTGGGCAGCACGGACATCTCAATGAACGCGATGGCGTCAGCAAGCTCGGACATGGCGCAGATGGAGCTCAACGCGCTCCAGATCCAGGCGTTCCTCTCACGAACGGACAGCGGCGACGCGAGCAGCGGAGAGGCGCCGATGCCGCCTGGTTCAGCTGGAGCAGCAGCGTCGACTAAACCGGCGGCAGCGCAGGGCCAGCGAGAGGCGACAGCGACGGCACAGCAGCGGCCTCCAGCGAGCCAAACCGACGCTGATGGGCAAACGGCAAGGACCAGCGATGCGTCTACTGCAGCTGAGGCGTTGCCAGCAGAGCCAGCAGCAGCTACGAACGCGTACGAAGCCTCGCACGACGTGGTGTTCTACTCGCGGCGAGAGGACAAGATGAAGGCGATCCGCGAGCACCCGATCGTCGCCGCGGTGAGTCCCGACGGACGGCAGGTTACGTGCAAGTGCGGCCGCGTCGTGCGCCTCAACCCGCCGTGGTACATTCTCAAGTTCGAGCAGCACATCGTGAGTCGCAACTGCACGTTCCTGCGTAAGAAGCCGAAGAGCAGTAGCAGCATCAGCAGAGCGACGACGACTACAGCCGCTCCAATCGCTCGCAATGCATTAGGAGACGCCGACGAGAGCGTCCGTGGAAGAGAACTACGGGAGCAAACAGTCTCAGAGCCGACTGGAGAAGGGAACCAAGGAGGTATGCAAGCGGAGACGCAGGACAGTGTGAGAGAAGCAGAAGCTTCGTCCCGAGGACAGTCTGGTGCTGCTGCTGACGGCGATGAAGTGTCGTCTGCAGATGCGAACGACCAACGCAGCACGTCGACAGCCGAGACTGGTGGTGGCGGTGGAGGAGGAAGAGATGGCGACGAGGGCTACGCGCTTCGCTCGCTACGCGACGTGCTATCGAGCACGTTTGGAGTCGCAGAGGACGGATCGATTTTGCCACCACCATCGCCGCCGCCTGTCGCGATGTCCACGATGAGCGAGGACACCGCAGCAACAGCAGACGAAGAAGCGGCCGCAGAAACCGAAACAGCTCAGGAGCACGCGCTGAAGATGCGGCGGCAGTACGAAGCCGCGATGGAGCTCCAGCGCCATCCATACTTCAGCCGTATCACGCCCGACGGCCGCTTCATCGAGTGCACGTGCTCCAAGCTCATCGTGCTCACTGGAGCGTGGGCACTCGGCAGGTTCCGTGAGCACGTGGCGGAGAAGAGCAAAGCGCCGTCGAAGAAGAAAACAACCAACAGCAGCACCAGACGACCAGCCACCATGACTCCAGGCGCGCTCGCGCTGCTGCAACGACAGAAGCTAACTGGCAAGCGCCTCGCTGCCGGGATGGGGGACGGCGCCTCGTTCCGCCTCAAGAAGAAGAGCTTCCCGAGCGAGATCCGCTGGGACGTGGCGCAGGCGCGCAACATCCTGCCGTGTCCAGGGCTGCGTGATGAGAAGATGAACTTGTTTGTCGAGTCTGCAGTGCACCTGACTGGCGGCGCGCGTCCACGACACAAGATCGCGCAGGAGCTCTTCCCACATCTGTATCCAGCAGCATCAGCGGATGGAACTGGGAATGGGAATGGCGAAAAGCTCAAGATCTCCAGCCAGCTGACGCGCGACGAGAAACTCCTGCTCCACGACGCGATCGAAGCCGAGGCGCTGTGGTTCATCGACAAGGACGGCAACTCGGTGCGGAGTCTCGACTGCCGCGGGATCGTCGACACGGGCAGGGGCGAGTCGGTGTGCGTGAGCTGCGTCGAGCTGCGCTCGAACGTGAGTCTGCGCACGGCGGCGACGCTCACGGCAAAGAAGGCGAAGACGCAGCGCAACCCTCTGAACCGCAAGTTCTGCTCCAGCCGCGTGTTCTCGGCGCTCGAGGCTGAGTTCAATATGGACGACGAGTACGCGCGCATCCTGCGCGATCTGTCGCTGGCTGAGATCGCAGACGACAGCGCGCTCAACATGTGGTTCGACATGGCCGAGATGGGCATCAATGGCGCGTTCGACGCGCACTCGGCGCTGCTCGGGCTTGTCGAGTCCATGGTCGCGCTCAAGGACAAGGAGCGCCGCGGCGTCGGCATGCAGAACATGTACTACAGTGAGCACCTCGACGCGTTCATGCGCAGCGTGGCGGACATTTCCGTCGATGCATGCGACTTCTTCCAGCACCACCTGTGCGGCCGCAAGCAGAAAGTGCTGCAGCTGCACGGCAGCCGCAAGCGCAAGAGCCAATCGAGCTCCATGGAGGCAGTGGCGCCATCATCGTCGCTCCAGAACAGTCACGTGATGGTCAGCGATAGCGGCAATGAAGGCGACCGATCTGCTGAAGAGATGCAGATGGACGGTGTGAGCGAGCAACAGCAGCACCAGCACCACCAGCAGCAACAACAACAGCAGCAGCAACAGTACCAGCATCAACACCACCACCTGCTGTACGAAGCTGGGCAGGCGGAGGGACTCGCGAGTCTCCTGGACGCGTCGAACGGCAACTTGATGCCGAGCCTCTCGATCAACGACATCCAGGACGTGGATCTGAGCTCCTTCGCGCCTTCTTCGCACATGGAGCATCTCGAGCGATCGGCGCAGCTCACAGCGCCGACGTCATCTCAGCATCAGCAGATGGTTCAGGGCGAGTCGCACCACGACAGTCACTCTTCGGCTGCAGAGAATCAGCACATGACGGATGGTCACCCTGGCGACGACGAAGACGAGGGCGAACCACAGCGTGAAGCTGCTGGCGCGGAAGTGCCTTCGACGACTGAGCTACCACGCGTCCAGCTGGAGAACTTGCCGTGCACTGGGCTGCGCGACGAGAAAGTCCAGGCGTTTGTGAAGATCGCGGTGCAGCTCATCGGCGGCAGTCGTCCCCGGTACGTGATCGCGAAGGAGCTCTTCCCGCACGTGTTCGGGCACGAGAAGACCGTGAAGATCGTCGAGAAGCTGGACGAGACCCAGAAGCAGATGCTTCAGGACGCCGTGTTCAGCGAGTGTCTCTGGCGCATCGACAAGGTCGGCAGCTGCGTGCGCAGTCTGCGCTGCCTGCGGTTCACGGACAAGAAGACGTCGAAGAGCGGCGTTTGTCGCGCGTGCCGCGACCTCAAAGCTGTGCCGAACTTCCGCAGCGTGCTCAGCCGCGCCAAGACGCCGAAGAACCTCGAGAACGTCAAATACATGCCCACCACGTACACCGAGAGCGACCCGTTCCTGCGCAAGCTGTCGAAGAACGCGTCGTTCCGAGCGCTCTACCAGCTCGTGAAGCTCAAGGCGAAGGACGACAAGAAGCGCGCGGTGTTCTGGCTCAAGTGCGCGCGCATGGGCGTGTTTGGGCACTTCCGCACGCACCCGGTCTTCGAAGGGCTCATGGAGAGCATGGTCGAAGTGAAAGACAAGGAGCGGCGCGGCGTCGGGAAACAGAACATGCAGTACTCGAAGCCGCTCGACGACTTCATGAACGCGTTCTCGGCGGTGTCCATGGAGGCGTTCGACCTCTTTGCGTCGCAGTTCTGCGGCCGCACGATTCGCTCGCAAAAGGTGAAGAAGCGCAAGGCAACGCCGTCAGAACTGCCGATGTATCACAGCCTCCAGTCTGCAATCGCTGGCGCTAGCGACATGAGCGGCTCGATGACAGCGCTGCACAGCCAGCAGCAGCACCACTCGGATCTCCACACGAGCATCGTCGACCTCCCGCACCAGCACCAACACGGCGGTCAGCTCCACCACCCGTTGCAGAGTCACCACCACCACCATCACCTCATGGCGACCGACGATCTTCTCGGCGGCCGACCAATGACTGCGAGCGATCTGGAGGAGAGCCAGCGGTTCATGGACCGCATGCTCGACGAAGTGCGCCTCTCGGTGAGCCACGACATCCAGCTGCACGAGGAGATGGTCGCGAGCCATCTGCACGACAGGCAGCAGCACCGCGACGCGAGCGACAGCGAGCCTGCGCTGGAGCCGCGCACGTATTTAGACGAAGAGGGCGTGCTGACGACCGAGATTTAGCACCGCATGCACACAGAGCGTGCGACGCACGGCAGACGACAATGCAATAGACGCGCACATGGGAGTTCTTCTCGCTGTTCCCATTCATTCATTCCATTGACTTACATTATCACACTCTCGCTCGCTGTCGAGTGCTGCCTGCTACTCGACGAGCGAACACGCGCGTTGCACAGAGATGCTCGCCCTGTGCTCTGCCCACTGCCCGATTCGCTGTGTCAGTTCGTAGCACGTTTGCTGAGCTCCGTGTCGTTTGTCTTCGTGTTGTTAAACTCACGCTGACGCCGAGGGCTTCTCGAGGTGCTTGGAGACGAGCCCCATGACCTGCGTGAACTTGATCTCGCTGTTCACCTTGAACACGTCCTTCATCTCCTGGTTCGGGCGGATGATGCGGCCATCCGACGGGTCCTGCAGCTTGTGCTCCTTCACGTACGCCCAGCTGGAAGATCACAGATGCGCGCCACGAAAGAGAAGACATGTGAGCAAGCAGCGTTTTTTAGGCGATCGCGGGATAAATGCACGCACACTAGTTCATGCACACTCACAATTCCTTGATGGCAGCGGGACGCGAGAGCTCCGTCTTGCCCAGCAGTCCCTGCAGCGGCGCCGAGAGCTTGTAGAGCTTGGTCAGCCCCGTCATCTTCCTCGCTCGCTTGCTGCTGTTGCTTCTTGGTCTCGCGCTCCTTTTCTGTTGTGAGCGGTCGAGAACCGCTTTTTGGATCGCAGCGTCATTTCAGCCAATCATAGCGAGCCAAACACCCCATTTCAGCCAATCATGCCTCCCATCCGAATGTTGAAGTCTGCGAAAGCTGCCGAGGGATGGACGGAATCCAGCACGGACGCCGCTCGCCGACGCCGTCGCCGCGTGGCTCTGGCGACTGCATGACGCATGTGCACGCCCATGTATGATGGCATGGGTGTGCGTGTATGTGCTGTTCGCCTTGACGCGCGCCTCCAGAACGCACAAATAGCGTGACCCTTCCCGACGACAATGACTCGCGAGTCGTCAAAGCTATTTCTGCACGCGCTAAGCATCGCACCCGTTTCACACGCGCAGGTCTGCTCGCGCACGAATGAATGAGTGCATCCTGAAACATCATCGGTCGTGCGCACACACGCACTGTGGGCCCCCTCGTGACTCATCTGCATCGCGGATGCCCCGGTGCTGCTGAGTGCACGAGCGCTGTTGTCTATCGTCGTTGTCCGAGGCACAACATCCCTGCTCGCTTGAGACGAGCTGAGCATGAGCGCACTGAAAGTGCTGCCCGTGGAAGATGAGGTGAGGAAAATCGGGCCGAACGAAACAGCCGTGCGCTACCTGAGCGGTGCCGTGGGCGACGCTACCGAGCCCGAGGTGTCCGACACGGACCTCATCGCGCCGCTCAAGAACGACAGCTTGCCCAACATCATCGCGATCGGTGATCCAGGCTTCCTGAACAAGCCCATAGTGAAGAAGACGCAGCAGCCGAGCCGAGATGCACCGTCATCGTCTCCTAGCTCCAGCAGACCCCAGCTAGCGCGACCAGGGACGCTCAAGAGGAGCGGGACGATGCAGGGATTGCTGAGCACGTCGCCGAGCAAGGCATCCGTGCTCGCGAAGCAGAACGCGATCATCGAGAAGCGGAGGCATCTGGGGAAGCACTCAGCGACGGACCGCCTCGCGTACTTCATCGACCAGTACATCTCGTCGAGGAGAGGACAGACGCTCTCGCTCGCGTGCATCGGACTCGTGCTCACGTTCGTCGGCGGGTGCATTCTGAAGGCGAGCCAGCCGAGCGATCTCTTCTCCGAGAAGATCTGGCAGTCGTGGACGTTTCTGGGAGACGCTGGATCTCACACCGCGCTCACAGAGCCGGTAGGTTCTCTCTCTCTCTTGTGTGCATGCTCAAGGGCATTGATGGGTCTGTCGTTGTCAGAGCGTCACTGACGGATTCGTTTGCATCAGGGGCTGCGCTTTATCGGCGTGATGACGAGCTTGGTCGGCATCTTGTACTTCTCCGTGATCATGGGTTTTGTCGTCGACGGCATCCGCGAGAAAATGGACAGTCTGAAGAAAGGCAAGAGCAGCGTCGCCGAAGAGAAACACACTGTGCGTGGCCATCGCTTGACTGTGGATACTGCTTATCGTTGCCGTGGAGGCTCGACTCACAGCGTGTTGGTGCTTTGCGACGAAACATTTTGCTCCAGTTGATACTCGGCTGGACAGACAAGTCCATCTCGCTGATCCGTCAGATCTGCCTCGCGAATGCGAGCGAGAAAGGCGGCGTCGTGGTTGTCCTCGCAGAGGCGGAGAAGGAAGATCTCGAGGCAGAGCTGGAGTCGCACTTGCCGACTGAGGAGCTGAGGGGCACAAAGGTGATCTTCCGCACGGGCACGCCGCTGCTGTCCGTCGACCTTGTCAAAGTCGCTGCGCATCGCGCGCGGAGCATCATCATCATGGCGAACTCGTCGGGCGATGCCGACCGATCGGATGCTGCTGTCTTGCGAACCGTGCTGAGTCTGAAGACACTTCCGGAGGTATACGCATCCTGAATGCGTATTGTTTGTTTTGTGATCGCCTTTGGGTTTCTGACTGAGTTGCTCGCGTCGCGTTTCTTGCAGTTGACAGGACACATCGTGGCTGAGCTCCGCGACATTGACAACGAGCCTCTCGTTCGCCTCGTCGGCGACAAGGACGTGGAGATCCTCGTATCCCACGACGTGATCGGCCGGCTGGTGCTGATGGCAGCGCGATCAACCGGGCTCGCTCATGTCTTCTCCTGCCTGCTCGGGTTTGAAGGCAACGAGTTTTACTTCAAAGAGTGGCCGGAGTGCGTCGGCGTACCCTTTCGAGGTCTCTGCGAGCGATTTCCGGACGCAACTCCTCTAGGGATCAAGCGGGCAGACGGAGAAGTGCTGATCTTCCCTGACTTCAGCACGGTCGTCGAGGCAGGCGACCAGATCATGGTTCTAGCGGAAGACGACGACACATACAAGGCATGCGAACCGGCGAATATCGAGGTGGGGAAACTGCCTGTTCCTCCGCCGAAGACCGAGAAGCGAGAGAAGATCTTGATGTGCGGATGGCGCCGCGACATTCGAGACATGATCCAGTTGCTTGACTGTCTCGTTGGCCACGACACGGAGCTGCACATGATTTGCGAAGAGCCGACGCATCTGCGGACGAAGCTACTGCGAGAGAGCGGCTTGAACATCGACCAGCTCCAGAATCTGACGCTGATCCATCACTTCGGCAACACTGCGATTCGGCGGCATGTGAGCCAGCTCCCGCTGCAATCGTTCACGTCGATGATGATCTTGTCAGACCAGACTCGAGAGACCGACATCATGAACTCCGACTCGCACTCGCTGGCGTCGCTACTGCTCATTCGCGACCTCCAAGCGAAAGCGGTTCAGCTGCCAGAGTCCCCTGTCGACTGGACAAAAGAGTGCAAATGCATCAGCGAGATCTTGGATCCGCGCACGCAGCGGACGATATCCACAAGCTCCACGATTCTCAGGCTCTCAGAGTTCATCCAGTCGAACGAGCTGATCAGCTGCATCCTCGCGATGATATCCGAGAGTCGAGATGTGCGTGTGATCCTGGACGAGCTGCTCGGTCCCCACGGCGCGTACTTTGAAGTGGAAACGTCGATGCGGTACTGCAACCCGGCCGAAGAAGTCTCGTTCTGGCAACTGGCGAAGCGAGCGATGCAGCTTGGCGAGATCTTGTGCGGATACCAGGTGCGAGGGGACAGCAGCGAGACCGTGCTGAACCCGGGGAACAAAGCTCAGCCTCGGAGGTGGTACAATGTCGACCTGATCATGCTTCGCTCCAAGAACGACAATGTGTTCCACAGCAAGCAGGCGAGTTCAGTTCCGGCCGGAGATGCAGCGAGCGACTTTGAGCGCACGGCGCAGAGTCGGCTGGGCAAGTCGAGCTTCATCCGCCAGCAGATGTTGGAAGCTCTCGTGCAGGAGCAAGAGCTGGCGAGCATTGAGCACATCACGAGCGTTGACCAGAAGACTCTCACGCGAGCAGTGCAGTCGTTCGTCGAGATCACGCGCCACGAGAGTGTGCTGAGCGAAGCAGTTAGAGACGACCAAGTGGTGCTGAACGCGAAGGCTGTCAAGTCGCTCATCTCGATCGCCCGGATCCTCGCAGACACGCTGGAAAAGTACGACTCCAGTCGCCTCGGTCACGGCGAGTCTCGGCGAGGCAGTAGTGTCTCTCGGCGAGGCAGCGACATTGGAGGAGAGGCAGTGAGCGAGTATGACATGAACTCGTCCTGATGGTGGCAGGTCGGGAGTGTAGTCGAGTAGCGGGGCAGAGTTGCCGAAGAGGGCTTCGCGCGAAAGGAGGTGGGGCGCGAAGCAAGCGCTCGACTTGGGTACAGGCGTCACTATTGAGCTGCAAAGGCACTCTTCGGAGGTGTCAGTAGAAGGTTCGAGAAATGATCCCGCTAGGTACGCATCCGACAGCTACGTTCGCGTTTGTGGCTCGACAGAATGCATCGTGTTTTGACGCTGATGTCTGAATAACAACACCAGCTCCCATCGACTCTCTTCAGCACGATGCAGTAACGCAGCTCGACCACGTTCTCTTGCTCTCCATGGAGCACGAGGGAGCTGCATGCTTCCTCCTCTTGCTGTCAAAGTGTGCAGGTCGACTGCAGAAGTAGACCTCGGCCAAAAACAGGCATTTCGCGATTTCTTTTCTTTCCAGGGATTTCCGAGGTTTCCCGAGGTTTCCAGCTCGCTCCAGCCGCTAAGTTCGCGCAAATCCGCGCCGGCGCACCTAGCAGCCAAACTCACGATCGCCGACCACGCCGCAGTCGCTGCGTGTGTTCTCCCCATAGATAGACAGCCAGCCAGCCGGACGAGCAGAGCAGTTCGAAGGAACTAGCCAGCAAGCGAGCGAGCGAGCGAGTGACCATGGAGCGCGGAGAAGCGGCGGCCGAGGAGTTCAAGGCCCAGGGCAATGAGCTCTACAAGCGCGGCGACTACCAAGGCGCGATCGACAAGTACACGCAGGCGATCGACGCGGCGCCGACCATCGTGGCGTACTACGGCAACCGCGCGGCGGCGTCGTTCATGATCGGCAAGCACAAGGACGTGATCACGGACTGCAACCGCGCGATCGTCTTCGACCCGACGTTCTTCAAGGGTTACGTGCGCAAGGCCAAGGCGCAGCTCGCTCTGGTACGTTTGAGTGACTGGCAGTGTGTGACAGAGCCGTCATGGAGTTGGCGGAGATCTTTTGGTTGCTCGGAGTGCGTGTGTCGGAGAGCTCTCTGCGAGTGTGAGCCGCCCCTATCGGCGCGTATGTGAAGGTGCTGACTCGCCTGCGTTCCACTGCCTGCCTGCTTGTTCCACAGGGTGAGACTGATGGCGCGATCAAGACGCTTCAGGCGGGACTGATCCGCGACCCAAACAACTCGACGCTGCTGACCGAGAAGCGCCAGGTGGAGATGGCTCTCGACAAGGTGCAGCGCGGCAAGGAGCACCTCCAGGCGGTGCGTAGCTTTCTGCATTGCTTGCAACTGGCTGCGTTATGAACAAGAGAGACAGGACGGCATTGACTGACGGGTGACGCAACCATCACTGTGCCTTGTTGCTCCCACTGCAGAAACGCTTTCTCCAAGCCGTGAGCTGCTTTGACAGCGCGCTGCAGACGTGCTCGGGTGCGAACGACATCAAGCTCGTGCGCGGCGAGGCGCTGATCGGCTGCGAACGCTACGACGAGGCGTTCGCGGCGCTGACGCAGCTGATGCGCACGAACTCGAGCAGCCCGGACCTGCTCTTCTTGCGCGCGCGGTGCCTATACTTCCAGGGCGAGTTCCCGAGTGCCATCAAGCACTTGCAGCAGGCCCTGCGCTCGGATCCGGACAACAGCAAGTTCATGAAGGAGATCAAGCGCATCCGCGCGTTAGAGAATAGCAAAGAGGAGGCGAACAACGCGTTCAAGGTCGGGAAGATGAGCGAGGCGATCGAGAAGTACTCGGAGTGTCTGCTCATCGACCCGGACAACAAGGCGTTCAACTCGAAGATCCACTGCAACCGAGCAAACGCGCTCTCGCGCCTCGGCCGCCACGAGGAAGCGATCAAGGACTGCGAGAAGGCGATCTACTTTGACCACGGCTACGCGAAGGCGTACTTGCGGAAGGCGGCGTGTCTGAAGGCGCTCGGCGGCGTGGACAACCTGGAGCAGGCACTGCGCGAGTACGACCAGGCGTCGAAGCTCGTGGGCGACGACGCACAGCGCGAGATCCAGAGCAGCATCCGCGAGACAAAGATGGAGCTGAAGAAGGCGAAGCGCAAGGACTTTTACAAGATCCTGGCGGTGGGGCAGAACGCCACCGAGGCCGAGATCAAGAAGGCATACAAGCGCCAGGCACTCAAGTTCCACCCGGATCGCCACGCCGGCAAGACGGACGAAGAGAAAGCGGCGGCCGAAGCGGCTTTCAAGGACATTGGCGAGGCGTACGCGGTGCTCTCGGACCCGCAGAAGAAGCAGCGATACGACTCGGGCGTCGACTTGGAAGACCTCGACAGCGACTTTGGTGGCGGTGGCATGGGCGGCATGGGCGGTGTCGATCCATCGCAGATCTTCCAGGTGCGATGCGATAGATGTCGTGTCATGTATGGTAATTGTGCTGGAAGATGTGCTGACTTTGTTGTTGCTTGATCGTGTGTGTAGATGTTCTTTGGAGGTGGCGGCGGCATGGGCGGCATGGGTGGTATGGGCGGCATGGGTGGCATGGGCGGCATGGGAGGCATGGGAGGTGGCCATGGCCACAGCCACGGCGGCGGCGGCGGCGGCGGCGGCGGTGGTGGTCAGCGATACCACTTCGGCTAAGCGGTTCTCGCGTCGCACACTTGCACAGGGCTCTCGCTTGCGTCCGTGGCTCTGCCAGCCAGCCATCCAGTCCGCAGCCGCCAATGGGGGCGGATGGGATCAATGAAGCAGTCAACGACGTCACAGTCGCCGAGATGAGATGAGATGAGCTCCTCGTGGGTGGACGCGGCACGGACCCTTTTTGTACGCCGTTAGTACTCTGTAGACGCCTTTGACAAGAGAAATATGAAGCGAGATTGCCAGTGTCGTTGCTCGCCCGCGTTCCGGCTGCTAGCATATCTTAATCGCAGCGCGCGGGCTGGAGCTGGAGCATGTCTGTCCGCGCGGAAGTGTCCATGTTGAGCGCCTGGAAACCAGTCGTTTTAGTCCTCGCATTGCTATGACACCTGTCCCGTCTATGCTCCCAATCAAATGCAACAACAGTCATAACCAGAAAACACCACGACGAGCAAAAGCAATGGCGGCGCCGACGACGACGAAACCCGCGCGTCGCATCGATGCGGACGACGCGGCGAGCAAGCGCCAGCGCACGGATGACAAGGCGCCTGCTGCTGCTGCTGCCGCAGCGCCGACCGTGAACGAGTACGCGGGCTTCACGGTGCCGAGCGACAACTTCCAGATCGAGCGCGTGCACATCAAGGACGTGACGCCGCAGAGCTTCTTCGAGCGGTTCGTGGCCACGCGCACACCCGTAGTGCTCGAAGGCGTCATCCAGGATGAGGCGTTCACGGCGCCTGCCAAGTGGACGAATGAGTACTTGAAGCAGGTCGCCGGCGACGAGAAGCTCGCGGTGGAGCGCCGCGGCGCTACGAGCGAGAAGTTTGGTAAAGGCGTCGAGGTGCCCATGCAGTTCAAGGAGCTGCTCGACCTGATCGCCGGCGGCGACGAGATGCACTACCTCACGACGCAGGACGTCGAGGCGGACGGCGAAGACGGTCGCCCGGAGCTCATGGCGCCGTTCGTGAGCAAGCTGCAGCAGGATTTCCCGCTGCGACCTGCTCTCCTCGGCCACCTCGTGCCGCAGAACATCAACATCTGGATGGGCAACAACCGAGACGGCTCGTCCAGCGGCCTGCACCACGACTATCACGACAACCTGTACATCTTGCTGCGCGGCAAGAAGCGCTTCCGCCTCTACTCACCCGCAGACACGAGCCGCATGTACACGCGCGGCAAGCTCGTGCGCGTGCACGCGAACGGCCGCATCAACTACGAAGGCGAGGAGACCACGGCATACGGCGCCGACCCGCTCTCTGAAGCCGCGGCCCTCGCGTCCATGGAGAAAGACGACGCGGAGCGCGAGCTTGAGCTCGCCGAGCAGGCGGCGGCGTCTGCACAAGCGAGTGGTGACAGCGACGCGCAGACTCAGGCTGCCGCGCGCCTCGAAGCGGCTGAGGATCGTCTGGACAGAGCCATGATGGCGCTGCTGCGCGTGGAGCGCGAGGAAGGCTCCGATGCAGAGTCGGAGCCTGAAGACGGCGAGTTTGGCGCGTTCCACTTTGACGAGGACGACGATGAGAATGATGAGAGTGAGGGCGACGAAATCGAGGGAAGCGATGACACTGGTGATGGTGGCAACGAAGACGCGAAGGACGCCAGTGAGACGCGGATCGTGGACAAGACCGTGAAGGATCCGGTGAACTTCAGTCGCATCGACACGTTCCAGTTGCGCGACCCGGTCTCGAAGGCTCAGCTGGTGAGCGAGTTCCCAGCGTTCGCAGACGCGAAAGCCGCGTTCTGCGAGCTGAGCGTGGGCGAGATGCTCTTTCTACCAGCCTCGTGGTTCCACGAGGTCGAGTCGTTTGGCGGCGGCGACGGCGGCCACCTGGCGCTCAACTACTGGTACCACCCGCCCGACGCGCTCGAGAGCTTCGAGCAGCCGTACTCGTCCCCGTTCTGGCCGCGCGACTGGGAGCTGCGCTTCTCTGGAGAGACCAACGCGAAGAAGCCTGCGCCAGCAGAGGAGAGCTCGGGTGGCGAAGATGACGACTACGATGCGTCGAAAGATGGCGAAAGTGGCAGTGATGACGACGAGGAAGAAGATGGCGATTTCGAAGACGAAGGCGACGACGACGAGTCCTCATAGAACCCCCATTGTCTAGTACCAACGAAGGAGACACAAGCAAAAATGTGGCTGTATTGTGTTTTACAGATTGTCGCTTATCTTACCAAAATGCTGCCGAGCTCACCTTCTCATGCGGACGCTGGGGCGGTGGCGGCTGCGGATACGCGCGAGGATTTGACCATGCTGCTCGAGAGCGCCGACGAGTGGCGCGAGAGCGAGAGCGCCGACTTCTTGCGCGCCTCGGCGGCCGCGAGCGCAAAGGCAGAGACCGCGGCGACCTGTCCGCCGGCGCTCTTGGGCGGACTCGCAGGCTCGTAAAGTACAGTCCCGACGCTGACTTTCGCGAACACGTTGCTGCTGCTGGAGCTGCTGGAGATCTCCGAGGCATCTCGCTTGTGCTTGTGGCGTCGGTGGTGACGCTGGCTGCTGCTTGTGTGCGACAGCGGCGCCGTCTTCAGCTCTTCCGCAGTGCACGGTGGAGACGTGATACAGTTCACGATCGAGTCGCGCGGGTAGTACGGCTGCGTTTCCGTGCGCGGCTCCGCGTCGCTCATGATGCACGGCGCAGTCTCGCGGATCGGGTACACGCTCGAGGCTTTCCGCGCGCTGCCGCTGTGTGCACTGCTGATGCTGCTGTGCGTCCGGTCGAGTGAGCTCGTCGAGGCTGCGCGCCGCATGTTCTTGCTGTTCTTGAGGAAGTCCGTCGGCGCCTTGGAGATCAGAGGCGGGATCGTGTCGTCGATCTCCATGATGACCCAGCGACTCGGGTCCGTCGCGCCATTGCACCTGCCTTCGTTCAGCGCCGAGTGCTTGCGAACCATTGCCTGCTGCTGCTGCTGCTGCCCAGGCTTGCTGGGAGACTGCTGCCCGCTGCCATCGTCCATGCGCAGCTGGATGCACGGGCCGCCGCCATACAGCCGCACGAAGACGCTCCAGACCTCTTCACTCACGATCCGGTAGTCCCCGCCAGCGTCGTTGCCGCGGCTGCGCTCCAGGTCGTCCTTGGCAACAAGCTTGCCGCTCACAAAGTCCAGCAGCGAGTAGTTCGAAATCGGTCCTGGACGCGCGTTGCGGAACGCTTTCCTGTACCGCGAGGACGACTGCGTGCGACTACTGCTTGGCGCCGATGACGACGATGGCGGCGCGTCGACGTGCACGTACTGGAGCCACTGCTCGAGCCACTCGGTGCTCACGACGAAGTACTTTGGCTTGGGGTTGCGCCGCGAGAGCGCTCGCGCGCGCAGCACTTCGTCGAGCTCGTCCGCCTGGCGCTGCGAGACGCCACTGCCGCCACAGGCAACGAGCGCCATGTGCACCGACTGGCTGCTGCCCTTGCCGCCGTCGACCACGTAGATGTCGTCGTCGCCGATGCTCACGCGCCACTGCGACGAGCTGCGGCGCGCGTCAAAGTCGTCCAAGTCGTCGCGCATGCCGAACGGGTCGGCCACTGGCGGGTGCACCGTGAACTTCTTGACGCGCGGGTCGTGTTGTGCCGCCATGTTCTTGAGCGTCCCCGCGCAGGCGTTGCACGTGCGCTGCGGCGCGCCATCCTTGATCAAGTGGTGCTGGCTCCGGCGGTCCTTGCTGAACGGGAAGTACGTGCGCTGCATGGAGCAGTCGTTGCACGCCAAGAGTCCACAGAGGCGGCAGTGGTGCCGCCGGCGCGTGAGGTGGAACGCCGCGAGGCAGATCTGGCATCGCTTGCTCGCCGTGTCCGGCACCCACTCGGCCGCGGCGTCCGGGTGCGAATAGTAGGCTCTCGGGTCGCGCTTCCACGGGTAGAACGAGATCGAGTACATGGTCGTCGCGGGTTTCTTGGACGACGACAACGACGCGGACGACGACGAGTTGAGCGACGACGAGCGCGAGAGCGCCATGCGCATGCTCGAGAAGCTGCGTCGCCAACGCCGCGAGCGCTTCTCGGGACTCGACGGCTCGTCTTCTTCCGGCTGGAGGATCGCGATGTCGTCTTCATCGTCCTGCTGGTTACCGTGGAGCTGCTGGAAGCGATGGTGCTGCTGCTCGTCGTCTTCGTCCTCTTCCTCGTTGCAGATCGTGACGACGCTCGTCCCGGTCGTACCGATCGAGCAGCGCTTCTGCTGCTGCGCGGCGTGGTGTCTCCGGCGCGGCATGCGCAGCGACCGGAACGCGTTCAGCGATGACGAGAACGCCGATACGGACGCAAAGGAGGAGGGCGAGGACGACGACGCGGACGTGGACGCAGTCTTGTCCGTGAGCGAAAAGTCCTCGGCGCTGCTGTACCGATCCGGGATGTTGAGCTTGTACACCCGGCGACTCGAGCTGCTCGCGCTGCTGCCGTGGCGGTCGCGCATGAGCGAGAAGCGTTCGCGCAGCGTCGACGAGTCCTGCATAACGGTCGGCTCGACTGACGCGTCACGTCAGGTGCAGGTCGGTGAGAGTGTGTGTGCGCGTCTCCGACCCGAATCCCGAATGCGAATGGCGCGTCTGCTGTGCTGCGCGGCATCCACTCCGCACATCGAGCCACCACCGCACACGCGCACACGCACATATATACAGAGACGCGATGGATCCCATGAACCCTCTTGGAACATCAGCAGCAGCAGCAGCCAGAGAGCGGGATAGCAGTGCTTTTCCATTCATTCTCTCGTTTCCTTCCATTCGCGCGCCATTGACTTGACTTGTTTTTCGATATATGGATATGGCTGAGCGAAACCGCGAGCGATGAAACCTTCGGCTGGCGTTTCCATACATTCTCGAAGAGAAAACTGTTGCTAGCGACCGGTTTTCCTTCCGCCGTTTCCGACGCTTCGTTCTTCGAAGAAGAACGAACGTCTCTCTTCGCTGCTTTTATTGTTCGAGCAAAGAGGTGACGGCGACAGCGCATACAAACGCCAAATGGATCCGGTTCTTTCCACGCGAGGCGCAAAGTCATCCACGACAAGTTGATCCTTCGAAATCGGCATTCTTCGATGCATTCACGGACACAACCACAAACAAACAGCTTCCCACAACGACGCACTCACGGATTTGGTGGCGCGACAATCATGTGCTCTGTGTGCTGGAGGCGCCTGTATAAGCCAGCGCCGCATTCGCGCTGGTCCGTGGTCCGTCCGGGCAGCGGCCACGAGCAGATGGATGGATGAAAGGAATGGGTCCACATTTGCACCAATCCGAGCCGGCGACCTTTCAGGAGGCGCCATTTTCGCTAACAGGTATCGCGTTTCAGCAGTTGGCATGTCCGGGTAAGCAGGCTTTTCGGTTTGTAGATCGCCGCTTCCGTCGCGATTCAAGATTATGAGCTCTAATCCTGTCGTAAAGAGGGTTTATTTAGAGCTGACCAACACGCGCCCTGAGAAGACGGACGCAATTCGCTTCAAGATCCTCACTTTGAGACACGCAAAAGAGGACTTTTGCGGCTGGAGAAGGCGGACTGGCCAAGCGCGAAAAAGGTGGAAAGCTAGAAAAGCATCGCTGCGATTGGCAGGCGGAGACTTTGGTGATCGGCGTGCGTTGCTCTCCGTCTTTTTGGATGGATGGTGATGACGGCGATGCGCGTCGTTCAACCATTAGAGCGACTGCTCCTCTCCGAAAATGGTGGGAGCCTTCTGCTGCTGTTTGCCGACATGAGGCAGCACGATATTACACAGCCTCGAAGCTCTTCTGGCAGCCCTGCCCTGTCGTCGCCGCCAAGGGCAACAGTGGCTCAATGAGATGTTGGCAGAATCCAATTCTGTCTCCTTTTCGACCATTCTCCTCCTCCTTTGTTATTCTTCTTAGCTGTAAAACTCGCACCGCTAAAGTATTTCAGCGGAACGATAATTTTGCTCACTTTGGCTCAATACTTTCGAGCTACGCGATTCATTAGTGCTGCTCTGAATGGAGATCGCAAGCATGATGGACACTCATAGAGCCTGGCAAGGCTATCTCGTTGCAAAACCGCGGACACAGACAGAAAGACACAGCAGGTCACTGATCTTGAAAATTCAATCAGAAAAACTCTCCAATACGGAGTAAATATACGAGCAACACCATTGCGGCAATATCAAACGCAAAATTGTCGCTGGACAAAACATTTGATTATAATATTTGGATTTTGTATTGACAGAAACAAAAAGGATAAAACTCAATTGTTGTATATATCAATCCATAAACCATCCACCACGTTGCGAACTATGTTTGCGAACTAAACGAGCTCCGAAAAATCATCTGCGAGCAAGTACATCGATTCTGATTCAATAAGAGTCGTAGAGTGCAACAATAGGAGCCGTTGTGGGCATAATTAGTAACTTTAATTTTATTCTGGTTTGCAATTTATGTGTGTACAGGCGGAGTCAATATGGGGTGGAATGAATGAAATTCGTTTATAAAACGAACAGCCGAAACTCGATTATCTGGCAATTTTTATTCCTATCATGTTCGGCTGACAATTCGACACACTTGCTATTAAACAAACATAGAAAACCGAAAGAAGATGGCAGAGAAGTATGATTTAGATTTAAATATTCGCATATTGAATATATATAAAAGTAGTGTTAGCTATTCATAAATTGAAATCTCCAACCAAAATTACACTCAAAGATTCATATATTGATGATTGATTCAGTGCTCAAAATTTGAGAGCAGTACTCCGCACACACACTCACTCAAAAAAAAGAGAATAGTCACATTGCACCAACCACATCCAACCCCCTGTGTGTGTGTGTGTGTGTGTGTATATATATATATGTGTATGTGTTCTCGCTGGCTCGTGTCGACGTCGACGGCGTGGTGCGTGGTGTTAGTATATATCCGGGCGAAGAGGGTGGAGAAGGAGAGAGGCAGCAGCACCAAAGCAAACGCAAACCAAAAGCAAAC
>JAADWH010000406.1:0-23604 GCA_023335995.1 Globisporangium nagaii
CCCCCCCCCCCCCCCCAGACCGCTTCGTTCTTCCGGCGACAACAGATCTCGCTCAACCTGGGTATGCATCTGTAGAATCGTATGACGCTGGATGCTGGCAATGGTGGCAATGGAGGGGGCCTGGAGGGAGCCTGGAGGGAGCTCGGTGGAGGCGTGGGAATCGAGAGAGTTTACTTGGAGGTGCTCTCGAGCCGTCGACCTTGCACGAGAGGTCTCTCAGACCTCCGTCCAGCTGCCGACTTGGTGTTTGTATGAGCAGTTTTATCCAATGAAGACGCTGCGAGGTAGTCTCGAGAGCCACTTCTGCGAGATGATTGGCCAACGAGTCAGGGTAGGTTTATAAACCTTGCCCTTCCTAGTTTCTCGCTGCGCGATTGGTCGAGAGAACCCTAGGGTTCACGGCACACACTATTCACTTGGCGTTTGTATGAAATAGTGGATCCCGAAAACTTGAAGTCCTGAGATCCACTATTTCTTACAAACTTCAAGTGAATAGTGTGTGCCGCGAACCCTAGCTGGCATTTTCGCGAATCGCACGCCGAGAATTGACCCAGGGAAAGGTTTATAAACCTACCCCGTTCTGACGGCCAATCATCTTTCTTCTCCGGCTCCCGAGATCGCCTCGCAGCGTCTTCATTGGATAAAACTGCTCTATACAAACGCCAAGATACTTGGCGTTTTGTATACTTTAGTGTGCAAGCATTTTGCTGATTGGCTCAAATCGGATCGAATTGTTTGTATTAATTTATGGATTATAGACATTTACGATTCACAAATGTTATATACTTTTTCATCGAATAAATACTTTATTGGTAGACAACTTCCGAGCCAAATTCCGTCCAGCAAAACGACAAAGATGGCGCTCGAGCTCACGGCGCGCGCAGAGGTACGACGAAGGAGACGCGGGCGAGCGCGGGCACGCGCAGCACCCCTCTGTGTGAATGTGCACACACGCGTGCTAACTGCATCGTCGCTGCTGCTGCCGTTTTTGACCTCTCTCTCTCTCTCTCTCTCTCTCTCTCTGGTTTCCCAGACTGCGATCAAGGAGTTCTTCCGCCAGGACGATGCGGTCGACCGACTCGGCGAGCTCCACGCCGACCTGCTCACGCAGGTGGAGAAGAAGCGGCTGAAGACGGAGAAAGGCGCGGGCGAGTTCGTGCACAACATGCTGGACGTCGCGGTGCAAAAGCTGGTGGAGAAGCTGTCGTGGGAGCTGCTCACGCAGCCCGACGCGACGCCGAGCAGCGTCGGCGTGCCCGCGCTGCTGGACCTCTGCATCGCCGGCGTCGTGCGCAAGTATCTGATCAACAGCGCGCCGTACAAGGTGCTCGAGGACCTCATGGACGGGCAGACGATCAGCAATTGCGAGAAGATCTGGACACTCCTGGAGACGCGCAAGGAGAAGCTCACGACGGTGCGAGCGGTTTACGATGACAAGAGGTTATAGTTATGAGCCACTCGAGACTTACACGACTCCTGCTGCTGCTGCTGCTGCTGCTGCTGCTCTCGCTCTCTCTCTCTCTCTCTCTCTCTCTAGTCGGACTTCATCCCAGAGGCCGGACGCAACACGAAGGCGTCACTGTGCCTGCTCAAGATGTGCAACGCGCTGCTGCGCCGCCTGTCGAAGACTCACAACAGCGTCTTCTGCGGCAAGATCCTCGTCTTCCTCTCGTTCACGTTCGCGCTCTCGGAGCGCTCGGCCGTGAACCTCGTGGGCAAGGTACGGGCTTGTGTGCGTGTCGAGTGCTGGGTGGTGGATGGATCTGCGCTAACCGTGGCGCTTTGTGTGTGTGTATGCCAGCCAAACCTGTCGAACGTGACTGCGTTCGAAGACCAAGAAGCGTTCGACACCGCCGAGGCGACGGACTCGGCGACTGTGGCCGACGCTGTGCCTGCTGTAGAGGTACGGTGAGCGATCCTTGGCACGGATCGGTGTCTGCTTGGAAGCGATAGATGGCGCATGTACTGACACGGACTCCCATCCTTCAACAAATAGATCGACAAGAACCAGCATGGCGCGGACGCCGGGCCGATCGACTACAACCTGTATCGCACGTTCTGGGATCTGCAGCGCTACTTTCGCGAGCACGAGCTCGCGGTGCAGAGCGCCGACAACTGGGAGAAATTCGTACGCTGGACCGCTGTGGCTGTCGCTCTGGACGAAGTATCTGCGGAAGCTCTAACCTGTTTTGTGTGTGTGTGTGTGTGTTTATCTGTTATCTCTCTAGTTTGACGAGCTCAACGTGGTGCTGTCCGCGTTCGAAGGCAACGCGTTCTCGAGCGACGATCTGGAGCGCACGCGCGATCTGCTGAGCGCGCAGCAGCAATCCGCCGCGGAAGCAACCTCGTCGAGCCAAACCGACCACTTCTTCCAGCCAAAGTACCTGACGAACAGCCGCTTGTTCCGCCTGCAGCTGCGCGACCCGCTTCTGCGCGAGAGTATGCTCACGCAGTTCCTCATCCTGTTCAACTACCTGTCGAAGGCGAAGCTGCCGGCGGACGCGCGCACGCCAAAGTCGAAAGTTGGCGAGATGAGCGATCGTGTGGTGAAGCTGCTCAAGCAGACGCCATCGGACGGCGAGGGTTTCAGTGAGATGGTCTCGCGCGTGCTCGAGCGCGAGCGCAATTGGACCAAGTGGAAGCAGGAGAAGTGTCCGCCGTACGAGAAGTTCGCTGCGAGCGAGCTCTCGCCGAAGAAGAAGCCTCGTCTCGGCGATGCGCCATCGCTCGGAGCGCGTCCGGTGTTGACGAAGCGAACGCGTCCAGCTGCTGGCGCTGGCGATTCGTCGCTGCTCGAGCAGATCCTGACCGAGAGCTCCAAGCCGTCGCAGATCCTGGAGAAGATCAAGGGTGACGAGCGAGGTTTGTGGCTGTTTGCTGTAGCTTGGCTGTCTACAATGGTGATAGTGCATCTTTTGAATGTGGATCTGACCATTCCCACCCTGACTCTGTTGATACAGCCACAGAAGTGCCTCTGCAGAACTATCTGGATCGGTTCACGGAGGCGTGGGACCCCGAAAACGGCATCGAAGAGGCGTACTGGCCAGACAAGGACAAGATGCACTGCTGGCGAACCATGCGTGTGTCGATGAAAGCGAGCGTCGAGCACCTGGACTTGGCGATCCAAGGCGCCGGCGCGCTCGTGAAAGGCATCATGAAAATCCCTGAGAAGCCGAAAGAGTCTCCTACCGCTTCTGCCGCGACCACGCCAACGGGAGCGTCGGCACGCGATGGTGGTGTCAGAAGCGAAGCGAAGGACGTCGCTGTGGCTGAAAACGGCGCGAAAGTGAAAGCGGACGCTGAAAAGCCTGTGTCGTCGCCAGTCGTGAAGGACGAGCGACACGAGTCGTCGTCGTCGTCCAAGCACTCGAGCAGCAGTGGCAGCAGTGCGAGACCTCCGCTCAAGCGAGTGCGTTCGGATGACGGCCGTGTCAAGGAGGACGATCGCGAGGTACGATCTGCATGCTTTTGTTGTTGGTTGGTTGAAGGACATCGTGCTGATAAAGGAGAGTGTTGCTGCTGCGGTACTTTGGTTTGTTGCAGGGCGGCTCGAGACGTCCGCGCGCGTAGGGCTTTGCATCAGCGAGCACATGAACAGCAGATGCGCATCACTACATTCCCTCTCCCCACCATCGCTGCAGTAAACCGACACAAACTGACTTTGCACCGAGTCGATTTTCCACGACGATGACAACTTGTGCTGCTGGTGTCGCGTCTCCAGCGATCGATCATCAGCTACTCATTATTTATAGTGAGGAAGAGAGCAGCAACTCGGTTTTGCGCACCGGAACTTCATTGTGGCACTGCTTGCTATTCCTCAGTGTTGATCGGCAGCAGCGATGGGCGGCAGCAGCGCGAGCGAGAGCGAGAGCGCGAGCGAGGAGGACACGTTCGATTACGAGCTCAACTTGCTGGCGATGCAGTTCCAGAAGTACGCCTATCGACGGCTCTACGTCTCGGACATCTGGCTCACCTGGTGCGTGCAGGTGCTCGCTCTTGGACGCAGAGTGCTCGTCTTCTGACAGCTCCCGCTGCGATCTGCAGGACGCTCCTGGATGCAGAGTGCTACGATCTGAACGCGCGAGACAACAAGGTGCATCGCATTGTCAGCCAAGAGGCTCGGCTAGGTGTGCTTCGTACGCTACCGAAGTTGCTGACATTCGACACTGATAACTGACTGGAGCAGGGCGTCCCGCCGATCGTGTACGCTGCAAAGGTACATCGTGCGGAGTAGCTAGCAGATCGTAGCTGCGCATCAAACGCGCTCACGCTTGTGCTCACCTCGGACACTGATGCTGTCCAGCGAGGGAGTCTGGTCCTTTTGTGGCTGCTGCTGCGCTACAAAGCCGACGTCAACGCGATCACGAGAGTGCGTCGCCTCTCTGTTGCTTACGAAGGTGGATTGACATAGTGAGCGCTTCGACTCAAGTGTTCTGTTTGACTTGGTGGTTCAGCTCCGAGAGAGCGCGCTGATCGTCGCGTGTCGGAAGAAGCGCGTGCGCGTTGTTCGCTTCCTGCTCGAGCACGGCGCGTCGCCTGATGTGCTCGACCGCACGGGGTACTCTGCGCTGCGCTGGGCTGTCGAGCACGAGCATCTGCGTCTGCTGCGCCTGCTGCTGTTCCACAATGCGTCAGTCATGAAAGTACGCGACTGTGTGTGAGTGATTGTGATGCCTTTCCGAGGTAATAGCAATGTCTTGATTCTTCGACATGGTTGATGCGAACAGGACTGCTACGCTCGCAACTCAGCGCTCGAGATAGCGATGAAAGGCTCATCGAAGACCCACACGATCATGATGGACGCTCTCCAGCAGCGACTTGGTACACTCTAACGCAACACCTGAAGCATCCGAACGCACTGTCGTTGGTGAGCTCACGTGACTGGCACCCGCTTCTTGGTTCTCAGTTGACGAGCCCCGAGAGCTGCTCGTTCAGGTGACAGTCAAGAAGGAGCAAGACGAAGTCGACGCGATCAGCCAGTTTCGAGACAAGAAGACGAACAAAAAAGCCACACAGGACAAGAAGTCTGACGCCGCGACAGCTGTGAACGATGGAGGCAGCCTCCAGGACAAACCTCAATTGCACCGGCGCCATCGCCATGGTCGAAAGGACAAGCTGCTCGCTCGTGGAGGACAGCTGGCGAGAGTTCACGTCTCAAGCGCTGCAGCTGCGGCAGCACAGGACGAGGAGGCGAGTGAAGCTCTGGCTCGACCGCCGCCACTGGAGCGCTCGAGCGCGATGAAGAAGCTGTTGCAGGAGCGCTTGGACGACAGCACTGGCGTGTGGGTGAGAGCTGGTCCAGGGAAATGGACAGCGCAGCGACGGGAGGCGCAGGACTCCTCTTCTGCGACGCCGCTGGCAGCTGCTGCTGCAACCCAAGTCGTGGCTTTCGACGCACCACTCGATGACAAGATGCGCCGACGCACGAGAGATCTGCTGAAGAGCGACGTCCGCTGGAACGCGTTCCTCAAGACGCTCAACAGCGAGCTGGGACACGAGACAACCGAAGCTCTCCATCTGGAAGATCTCGAGTAGCGAGCGAGGGTCCATCTGCAACCCCTCGCTGCGACACGAGGACGAAGAGGAGCTGCCTCGCTTGTGCTCAGCAGGTCTGGTCGCGCGCTGCGGCGGGCTGCTCGCTGTAGCCAGGTATCCACGTTCTCGCGCCAGAGCTCACATCGAGGAGCGCGGCGCATGCTGCTGGCACTGCGACAAGCTGTGCGTGCGCCTCGTCCCCTACCGGCGGCTGCGTCTTGTCTGGAGCGCGGAGGAGCTCCTCGGGAACATGTCCCCACTGACGACGCGCCGCTCTGATCCTGCAGCGCCATCGCTGTGCTGTGGCACTTGCTCCTGTTTTGCGAAAGTGTACCCATCTGGTCAGAATGAAGTATCCGTGAGACATGCGCAGGATGTGTCCCAATTGGAGCTCATTTTGACGTGCACCACCCGACTCGAGGTCGCTCTGGTCTTTGATTGTGCTGGAGTGCGAGCCAAATTGCCGAGCGCTCTGGGTTAGTGTGGCAGCTGCCACACTATTGCAGGCGGTGGGTACACTTTTCGAGTCAATCTGCTGTTGAAGCTCACGCTCGGATCCTTATCAGCACCAAACGCACTCGAAGGTCTGACACGAAGAGCTCATTCGGCAATCTCCCAGCGACGAAGGAAGCCACCAGCTCATCCGCCAGCACCCACCTCTCCGCACCACCCCCATGTTCAGCGCGAACGAAGACACCAGCAGCGGCGGCCCGCGCGTCATCCGCCTGCCGCCGTACAAGTACGTGCACGTGCTGGACACCAACTCGAACGTCTCGCGCGTGCTCGCCGGGCCGCTCACATACACGCGGCAGGAGCACGAACACGTGCTCACGGGCGTGAAGGACATGATCGTGCTGCCGGCGCAGCACTACGTGGAGATCCGCAACCCGGTCGTGCGCACGGTCGAGGGCGAGATCGTGCGCGACGAGTTCCACCAGGCGAAGCTGCAGCACGGCGAGTTCGAGATCCGCATCCACGATCAGTTCCCAGACCCGTTCCCGCTGCACCCGGGCGAAGTGCAGGTCGAGGGCATCAAGCGGCTGCGCGTCGTGCCGGTCGACACGGCGCTGCGCCTGCGCGTGACGCGCAAAGTGGACAAGTTCGTCGCCGGTGACGAGTGGCTCTTCGTCGGTCCCGCGACGTACTACCCGCGTGTCGAGGAAGACGTGGTCGCCGAGGTGCACGCGATCGTGATCAAGAAGAACCACGCGCTCAAGTTTCGCGCCGAGAAGAAGTGCAAGGACTCGCTCGGTATTGCGCGCGACGCCGGCGAGGAGTGGCTCGTGCGCACGCCCGGCGCGTACCTGCCGCAGATCGACGAGGTGCTCGTGGAGACCATGGCTGCACACATCCTGACCGATAAGACGGCGCTCCACCTGTGTGCGCTGCGCACGTTCAAGGATGTGTACGGCGTGCAGCGCAAAGCCGGCGAGGAGTGGCTCGTGACCGCGGACGTCACGGAGACCCACGTGCAGGACGTGCACGAAGCCATCGTGGGCAGCGTCGGCATCATCACGCTCACGAACCGCCAGTACTGCGTGATCGTGGACCCGGTGGTCGACGGCGTCCAGAAGCGCGGCACGCGCCAGCTCCGCAAGGGCGAGGCGTCGTTCTTCCTGCAGCCCGGCGAGATCCTCGAGAACGGGAAGATCGAGGACGTGTGCATCCTGGCAGACGACGAAGCCGTTCTGCTGCAGGCGATTGAAGCGTTCGTTGAGAAAGTCGCGGCCTCGAAGGACGAGAACAGCAGCAACAACAACAACGCGCCGAGAGAGATCAAGCGCGAGGCTGGCGAGCGCTGGATGGTTCACGGTCCCTGCGAGTACATCCCGCCGATCCAGGTGCAGGTGGAGGAAGTGCGCAAAGCCATCCCGCTGGACACCAACGAAGGCGTGTACGTGCGCGACAAGAAAACCGGCCAGGTGCGCGCCGTGAAAGGGCAGACGTACATGCTGCAGCCGACGGAAGAGCTCTGGACGAAGCACCTGTCGCCCGAGGTCGAGGAGCTCCTGTTCTCGCAGTCTGCCGGCTCAGCGTATGTCTCGGATCCGACGCAGAGCTCGACGGTGGTCTCGTCGTCCTGGGGTCGCCACCGACCGAAGCACGCAGCGAACCGCACGCGCGACCAGACGCGCGTCGTCACGTTCGAAGTGCCGCACAACGCCGCGATCCAGGTGTACGACTACAAGACGACGTCGTCCCGCATCATGTTTGGCCCGACGCTCGTGATGCTTGACCCGGAGGAGCAGTTCACGGAGCTGCGACTGGCTGGCGGCGTCCCGAAGGAGCCGAACGTCATCCGCACGCTGTGCCTGCAGCTCGGCCCGGACTTCATGCGCGACAAGGTATGCTTAGTTGGATTGCTCTCTTCTTTCGCTGTGTGCCATTGGAGCTGACGCTTGTGACTCGACTCGTTCGGTGTAGATCATCGTGGAGACGTCGGACCACGCGCGGCTGTCGCTGACGATCGCGTACAACTGGCACTTCCGCGTGAACCCGAAGGACGCCGAGGAAGCCGCCAAGGTGTTCAACGTGAAGGACTTCGTCGGCGACGCGTGCAAGACGCTCGCGTCACGGATCCGTGGCGCCGTGGCGGTCGAGAGCTTCGACCACTTCCACAAGCACAGCGCCAAGATCATCCGCACGGCGATCTTTGGCGCGGACGCGAGCGGCAAGCTGCGCGACTCGCTGCTCTTCGACGCGAACCGCCTGTGCATCACGAACGTCGACATCCAGTCGGCCGAGCCCGTGGACGCGCTCACGCGCGAGAGTCTCCAGAAGTCTGTGCAGCTCGCGATCGAGATCACGACCAAGTCACAGGAGGCGCGCGCCAAGTCGCAGGCGCAGCAGGAGGAGGAGGAAGCCAAGGGCTTGCTGCTCAAGCAGCAGCTGGAGAACCGGTCGCAAGCCGAGGAGGCGCGCAAGAACCTCGTGCAGCTCACGGCCGAGTGCAGCGCGGTCGAAGCCGAGGGGGCTGCAGTCGGCAAGGCGAAGGCAATCGCGCAGGCAGCAGAAATCGAGGGACTCGCGGCTGTGCGCCAGGCAGAGCTGCGCGCCAAGGCGGACCGCATCGAGCACGACGCCAAGCTGCTGCGCCTGCGCGAGGAGCAGGAGCTAAGCGTCGGCCACGCGAAGCAGCTCGCGGAGATTGAGATCACCAAGAAGCGCGAGCTCATGGCGATCGAGGCCGACAAGTTTCAGCAGATGGTCGGCAGCATCGGCAAGGAGACGCTCGTGGAGATGGCGCGCGTCGGGCCGGAGACCCAGGTAAAGATGCTCGAGGCGCTCGGGCTCAACGGCTATCTCATCACGGACGGCAAGTCGCCCGTGAACCTCATGGGCACGGCCGAGGGGCTCATCCGCGGAATCTCCTCGGCGCCAGCATAAGCGCGAGCACATATGGGTGTGCGAGGAGTCGCTGCTTGTGCCATTCGTTTCTTGTTGGTAGTTTGTTCATCAATACACGCGGGGATCCAAATACTCATTCCACACGGCATTGCTGGACGCGTGGAGCTCTCGTGGCGGCGCCGTGCCGCTCTCCTCACGCGCGCGCTAGCAGCCAGTCAACATGGCAGGCTGGATGAACCCAAGACGGCGCTCTCGCTTCAACTCCTGAAGTGTCACAGACGCGGAAACGAAAATGAAAACAGAAAAAGGAGGCAAATCTGGCGCTGCGAAAATGCGCCAGCCATCGAATCCGCAGTCTGTGCTTTCGTATGCTCCAAACTTGCAGCGTACAGTGAGGGCAGCAACTCCTTCCCAGCGAGAATCAGCGACTGGCAGATCTCGTATCCTGCTTCAATCCATCTTCTCTCCTCGATTCCAACCAATCCGCAGCCTCGAATCATCCTTTTCTGCCAATGAGAAGGCGCGGAAAACCCTCTCAGGACGACTTGCTGGTGTGGCCCACGCCACGCTTTTGTGGGTGGGGGAGAGTCGCGTGTGCACGAATTTCCATTCGCGCGCATTTGACTCACCAAAAAGGGCACGAAGCGCGTTCGAACGACCGAGACAGCTCGCTCGCTCGCTCGCTCTCCCGCTCCCGCTCCTGCTCCCGCCGCGCCTGCTCTGTGTCTGCACCCCCTCGTCCCCTCTCGCCACACGCCTCCCTCCCTCGCTATCGCTGAGCGTCTCCATCCGCTACAGCGAGCGTACACCCGGCGGCTTCTTTCGCGACGCATGCCAAGTGATCACGCCAACAGCCAAAAACAACGAAAGACGAGCAGTAGACGACTGCAGTAGCGATCTCCCAGCAACAAGACAGCGACGAGAGAGAGAGAAAGGTATGGGGGACAACTGGAACCTGGACGTGAAGTTCCAGGGCCGGTCGATCGGGCTCGTGGGTCGCCTGCCCGCGGAGAAGCGCGTGCTGCTGCGCGAGTTCCCGCGCAAGCTTGTGGTGAGCACCAAGGCGAAGCTCGCGGCGATCCCGCACAAGGGCTTCTTCTGCAAGTTCTTCGCGAAGCACTGCGAGGAGATGAAGATGTACATGAAGAAGAACGAGTGCGCGCTCTGCGTGCAGTTCGTCGCCTCGACCTTCAACTTCACGCTCTACCTGCTCGTGCCCGTGTCGCTCAAGGGGCTCAAGTGTCTGCATCGACTGCGCAAAAGCGGTACGTGCGTCTCTCTATCTCTCTCTATCTATCTCGCTTGCTTCTGCTGCGATGGGTGGGCGATGGTGATTGTCGTATTGACGCGGACGGTTATGGCTGCTGCTGTTGCATTTATTGATGCTGCAGGCGCGAGTGAAGACTCAATCAAGTCGCTGTGCACAGACCGCGAGGGCGTCATGATCGGGTTCATCGTCTCGGAAGTCAACTCAGAGCTCGAGGAGAAGATGCAGGAGCGGAACAAAGTGATGCAGGAGCTCGTGTCGACTGCCAAGGCGATTTCGAGCACGTTTGGCGACCCGATGCTCGAATTCGACTTGCTCATCGACCAGCTCGACACAAAGCCTTCGGCCATTCAGGTACTGCGACTTTTGCACCTGCTGCGATGGTTGTGCGCGTTGTCGGACTGACTTGCGACTGCGATTATGCTTTTTTTGCGCATGTGCGCCTGCCAGGTGTGCTCGAAATTCATCATCCGCCACCAGAACATGCACGAGCGCATCCGCGAGAAGCTCGTGGAGACCATGGACGCGCTGCAGACGTCGAAAGCAAAGTCGAATATCATCTACGTCGTGCACGACGTGATCAAGTCTGTGCGCGCAGGCTTCCCGCAGAAAGATCGCAACGACAAGATGCACGAGTCGCCGCTGGTGGTGTCGCTGGGCAAGATTTTGTACACGCTTGCGCAGCGACTGCCGGACGAAGCGCGACACTGCGTACGTACTTTTTTGTGATTTGCATGGTCGTTTGCTGCTTGCGATTGTCTCTCTGCCGAATGCGCTGTGAGCTAATGTGCGAATTGCTCGACTACTGTTTGTGCTGCGATTGTTGCTATCGCTGTGTGTGTGTGTGTGTGCAGACGAACATTCGCGCAGTATTTGATTTCTGGACGAAGTGGGGGCTCGATTTCTCGAATCCCGCGAAAATCGAGACCGACGCGAGCGCGCAGCAGGCGCTGGAGACGATGGCGCGCATCGACGAGTCGTTCGAGATCCTGGAGAAAGAGGCGAACTTGCTGTCGGACGCGTCGAGCTCGCCCGTGAAGCAGATCGCGTCCGCCGAAGTGCTCGCGTTCATGAAGATGCATAGCATCCAGCCTGGTCCGT
Source organism: Globisporangium nagaii (assembly GCA_023335995.1). Classification (NCBI taxonomy): domain Eukaryota; phylum Oomycota; class Peronosporomycetes; order Pythiales; family Pythiaceae; genus Globisporangium; species Globisporangium nagaii. The sequence continues at coordinate 11,252 of JAADWH010000406.1, forward strand.
GGGAGGTGTATCTGTCGAGAGCGACGACGCAGGAGCTCGAGGAGCTTGACACGGTGCTGACGCTCAACACCAAGTACTACCGCTTCAACAACTGGGACGCGTCCGACAAAGGCAGCCGCAAGTGCGGCGAGTACTTTCTGCACCACTACGTGAAGTTCCACATGCCACTGCTGCTGAAGCACTCGTTCAAGAGCAGTAGCAGCAGCAGCTCGAAGCGCAAGCGAGGCGACCTCGACCCGTTGCAGATCTACAAGCAAGCGTTCCTGTGCACATGGGACGTCGACCAAGCCGCGCAGCGAGCCGTGTCGGACGTGGAGCGCTCTGTCTTAGACGACATCTGGAAAAAAATGGAGACCGAGAAGTGCCTGAACGCGTCGGCGTTCGTGTTTGGGAAGATCCGGCGCCTGAAGACGATCCACTTTGCGAAGAACCCGGAGATTGAGGCGATCTCGAAGACGATTGAAGACGAGGAGAAGGTCGACTTGGAGAAGCTCGTGCTGGACATGGTGCGCGTGTTCAAGCTCGACTCGATGGCGCGCGAGGGGCTGAAGAAAGTGAAAGCGCGCACGGATCTGTGCAAGATCGCGAAAGAGCTGTGCGACCGGTGTCGGCACCACATGGTCGCGAACCCCTCGGTGCACATAGTTAAGTTATGCCAGAAAGCAGTCGCGGCGAAGAACCCGAAGAAGTCGTACTCGTCGGCGATGAAGAGCATGATGTCTCGGCAAATGAAGCTCTCGGCTTTATTCGACAAAGAGGGACAGTACGTATTGCATTTCCCCTTGCTTGTCTTTTTTCCTGAGCTGGGTTCGAAAGGACCAAGTCTCGTCGCGTCGCGTGGAGGAGGAGGAGGATGCTGACGTGTGTGCTTCTGTCTGTCTTTCACCGACTGTGTAGGAAAAAGCGAAAGCTGGAGAATGCGTCGCCGTCCACAGAAGTCGACTCGCCCGAGTCATCGCATTCCGATCTCTCGGACGCAGAGCTGGCGGCGCTGAAGCGAAAGATCCCGAAGCCTCCCAAGCTGTCGTTCAAGAAGGTCGACCTCAGTACCATCACCTACCGAGAGACGAACGACAACGGAACCGTTGGCGTGGCGACCTCGGGCATCCCGAATGCTGGACGTGGGCTCTTCAACCTGTCGGACCACGTGTGGCCAGCGTTCTCGGTGGTGTGCATCTTCGGCGTGCGGCGAATCACCAAGGAGATGCACCACGACGGACTGAACAAGGTCGCGCGCTGCGGCGAGCTCGGCGAGACGTTTGTGGTCGTGAACGGCGTAATCCGCGACGTGGAGAAGTTCCAGACGCAGTACGGCCACCGTCTCGTGCCGTTCGATGGGCTCGTGGACGCCGACGGCTCGGTGGGCGGCTTCCCGAACGACCGCGTGTACGAGTACCCTGCAGACGTGTACTGGGACGCCTCCGGTTTCTACAACAACTGCATCCTCGTGCCCGGGTGCATCGTTGAGAACCCGCAGGACCCGAACAGCCCGATCACGCTCAACCAGCTCTACATCGTGACATGGAAGGAGGTGGCGGTGCGCGAGGAGTTCTTCCTGGCGTACGGCACGTCGTACTACGAGGACGACGAGAAAGACAGCAATTAGAAAAGAGAGAGAGAGAGAGAGAAAGAGAGAAAGAGAGAGAGAGAGAGAGAGAGAGCAGCAACAAGTTAGTGTTAGACCACCAATCGATTCGCTCCATGCGAAGATAGACGCAGAGAGGACGAAGACGAAAGCAAGACGAAAGGACGAGCGACGCGAGCGCCTTTGTAACCTACGCCAGCAGTACTGAAGCCACCATTGGCACTTGCCACCTACCACGAACTCACCGTCGTCCTCGTTGTGCCATGCATGCATGAACCGAAAGACGCTGTTTGCTGGATGGAGACTCCATTCGCCTCCGGGCAACTCGCATTATATTATCGCACAACACGCGGACGCAACCACAGACTATTCTACACGCTACACGCTACACTCCTAAGCATCCGCGCCGCTGGCGTCCAGCGCCACGCGACACACCGGACATGTGTGCTGCATGCTGAGCCACACGCGCACGCACGCGGCGTGGTACACATGGCTGCACGGCAGCCGCAGCGTCTGCTGTTCACTCAGCTCGCCGCAGCAGATCGAGCACTCGGACTCGTCGTGACTGCTACTGCTGCTGCTGCTGGCGATGGGGTCGCTCAGGTTCCGTCGCCGCCGATTCGCGAGGTGCTCTTCGCGCGAAGCACTGCGCATGATCTTGTCAGCCGCAGCCGCGCGCTGCACTGCGATGTCGAGGAACTGCTCGAGCACAAGACGCGCGCCAGCGGTGCTCTCGCACTGGTGCTCGCGCGCAAAGACGGCGACGAGCAGGTCGTTGACGTACTCCTGGATGACGCCCGAGAGCCCGAACTGCGACGCAACCGAGCTGTCGCTCCACTTCTTGCGCTGGCTTTTGTAGAGAGGCGACTTGGCGATGCGGCGCAGCGGACCGCAGCAGCTGAACTTCTGGCACGCGCCGATCGCCTGCTGGGTCGCCTTGCGGAGCTCCTGGTACTCGCTCGCGCACTTTGCGAGCACCCACTTGCTGTTCGCGGCGCTGTCGGTCACGTACAGCAGGAACGGCGCGGCGTTTCCGGTTGCGGTACTGGACGACGCGACAGACTTTTGCGGCCGGAAGCTGAAGCGGGACCGCAGCAGCGCGTCGTTCGCGTGCTTCTTGACGGGCGAGCCGGGCGTCACGACCACATGCACCGAGGCGTTCGCGGACGCTGCCTTGTGCGGGTGCGCAGCGCTGGTCGGGAGCTGCTGGAAGTGGCGCGGGTGCTGCTGCTGCAATGCTGGAGACGCCGCGTTGGCTGCGCCGACGAAGCCCTCGAGCGAGATGAACACCATTGTGTGTGTATGTGCGTGTGAGAGAGAGATTGACTAACTGCCTGAGTGGTGGACTGGAGGCGTTCGAAGGCGAATCGAGCAATGGGCTGAGAAGAGCGCGCGAAGACGCGGAGAAGAGCGCGCGAGCACGAGGACGGCTGCTGCTGGTGAGACACTGACGGGCGCGCTGACTGGCTGACTGGCACGTGGGACTGGCGTAGGTGCACGGTCGATCGTAGAGAAGCGGCGCAGGAGACTGGATGGATTGGGCTGGAAATCAACGCAAGACGGCGGCGGACGTGAACCAAGGCGAGCGAGCCATCGAGCGAGCGGGTGACCAGAACGTCTGGCAATCGCGATCGCGAGCTGCTCGTTTGACTTGGTTCGCAATGGGACGATCAGGTGGGACAAGAGACAGGATGCGAGTGCGTGGCTGGCGGGACAGGATCGTATCCGGATAGCCGAGGACAACATACCTGCATATCCACGAGGAAAGTCAAATCGACAAATCTGTCCGGTAGTGTGCACAAAAGCGCGGAAGCGTATGTGTGAGTAGTCGCACTCGCTCTGGCAGTTGACAGAACCGGCTCTCTTTCTTTCGAAGAAGCCAGACAAACCGCCGTCACTTTTGAGATCCGAGGCGCAGGCGGTTTCCTCACAGCCAAAGCGCCGTGCTGGCTGGACAATGCACGTCCAAAGCGCGAAAACAGTGTTGGTAACCCGAGATCCAGTCGAAATGCTGCTCGAAGCGCTGTGGCCCTCAACAGCGCCAAGAAACACTCTGCGCGTGGCCATGACTGCTGGCCAGCCCACCGTTGAGCTTCTGCAGTGGACTTCACGCATTGCTGCATGGAACCGCTTCTTGTCTGGTTACTGCGCGTGAAGCCATCTTCTCACTCGGAGTGGAAGCACCGCGCTCACGCCGAACGCTCTGACAGCAAACTCGGCGGGGACGACCAAAGCGTAGAGTCCAAGCGCTGTCGGGGACGCAAACCTTGATGTAGCCATGTGCGTGGTTCACTGCAAAAGCGCAGCAGCGAGGTTGAAAATTTGCTGTGAGACTGGATCTCGCTTGCACTTGTGCGCGAGGCTGAAGCGTTGCAGTGGAGCAAGCAATCGCTGAGGAGCAGGAGCAGGAGTAGGAGCAGGAGCTCAAAGGCGAACTAGCAACTGAATTGGGCATGAAGTGCGTGCATGCATTATGCAGAAAGAGAGAGAGAGCGAGAGAGCGGCATCCTCGCTGTGTCTTGGTTGCTTTGGTCCTTTGTCAATGTCCAAACAGCACCACTGCGTGTGAAAAAGCTCCGAAACGATTCATTTGTATGAGTGCACTTCTGCACATACAGTGCGCGCCAATTGGTTTGCCGCACTTGGATATTTGGGGCTCACAGTTTGTGTAGGGCACTTCTGAAAATTCTGAAATAGCCATCGCATTCGCGCTAATTTCGTGATTCCCGCTGTACTCATTGTTTGAAGAGAGCTCACTTTTTCACTCCAGAAATGATTAAAACCCTAAACCCTTAGTATCGCTCATTCATGGTATTTCTTTTTCACGTAAAATATGCTCTCTTAACTGAACGAGAAGCCAAAAGCAGCTTTTCTCAAAGCGCGTCAGATCAGCATGAGTCAACCGATTGTCGCTCCATCTTCTGCTCCGCCTACGAGCGCGGGCGGACTCGTGTGCGGGCACTGCCGCCGCAAGACCGGCGAGGCGGTGTCGAAGCTCTGCCACGCGTGCGGCACGCCGCTGCACGCGTCCTGCAGCAGCGGCGTGGCGATCGGCATCGGCGTCGGCGTCGGCGTCGGCGCGTCGACGGCGTTCTGCTCCAAGCGCTGCCACGACAGCGAGCTGCTCGCGCACAGCAGTCGGGAACACCAGCAGCAGCAGCAGCAGCACGCGCAGCAGCAGAAGCAACTTCCGCCCGTACCGAACGAGATCACGGCCGCGCTCACCGTCCGGGTCGGCGACGTGGGCAAGACGTCGCGCAAATACCTGGCGCTCACGTCGTTTCGCTTTTTGCTCACCGAGGGCTTCGAGGTCTTCAAGGCGAAGGCGAACAACCGCACGAGTAAGGAGCTGCAGCAGCACGCTGCGCACGAGAGCTACGTACGCGACGATCGCGCGATCTACATCAAGCCGGGCGTGCACTCCAAACAGGCGGAGCTCGTGGAGCTCACAGAGAAGAACTTTGAGGCCCGCATCGCGCGCTCGTTCCACAACTTCCTCAAGCGCAAGCCCGCAGGTGAGAGCAACAGCAGCAATGGCAATGGCAATAGCAATGGCAGCAACAATGGCAATGGCAGCGACACGCACTTTGAGTGCGAGATCCTCACGTACGTGCACAAAGACTCGGGTCGGCGCCGCAGCGCTGGCGGCAAGCTCCACCACTCGGCATCCGCAGTCAAGAGCACCAGCCAGATGCACACGCTGATGGAGTACGCAGACCATCACTCGGCGTCTCCTGCGTCTGTGGATCCAGGCAGCAGTGCTGGCGCCAGCTCTGCTGCCTCTGCAGTCGCTGGCGACCCGTCGAGCTCCGGCCACAACAAGCGCCGGCACTCGCAGACGCTGTTCTCAGATCTGACTGCCAGCTCGTCCGCGTCGCTCCGGAGTCCACAGAGCGACATGGATCCAGCACAGGATCCAGGGTACAAGACGATCCGGATGGTGCTCAACGGCCAGGTGGTGCCCGTGAAGGTAAACGTGCGCGACCTGCTCGCGTGCTTCGGCATGACCCACTCGTCCGCAACGGGAACCGCGGGCGACCACCACAGCGACAACAATCACAACGGCGCGCAGGACGATCTCTAGGACAGGCAGCAGCTCGTCTCGAGTTGGCGCCGAGCGGCGAGTGCGAGGCAGTAGGTTCTATTGTATACTTTGGATTATCAAACTCGTGTGATCGTCTTCGTCTTCGTCTCTTCTACAGTTTTACGCGCGCAGTTGTACTTGTTGGCATTCGGTGTCGTATACAGGTAGTTCGTTAGTACTGGGGAGTTTATCTCACAAAATGGGTGGCCAGCAGCGGCCGAGGCAAATTAAGGGATCGAGCAAAAAGATATGCAACGCAGACTCGCGTCCGGTCCGGTCGTGTCGGGGCGGGCGTCCCAGGCGTCCCAGGTGTCCGAGAGCCCGGCGCTCGCTCTCGATCAAAAATCGCCACCGGCGGACGACTCGTACGCTCCAGACCAGGACGACGTGTCGCGTCGCGGCTGCGGAGGTGGACGCGCGCCGCGCTTCGCCGCGTCCTCCATGCTCTTGAGGTACCGGAACTGGTGCGCTTGCGCCACCGACGGGCTCCCGTGGTACATGCTCTGCGAAGGCGCTTGCTGGTGGTGCAGCGGCATGTGTGGCGGCGGCATGTGCTGGTGGTACGAGAACTGGTGCTGGTGCGGGAGACCCAACTGGTGCACTGGGGGCGGCGGGAACGCCGGGCTCCCATGCTGGAGCTGCTGCTGCTGCTGCTGCTGCTGGCTCGGAGGCTGTTGTGGAGGCTGCTGCGGCGGAGGGAACTGCGGCTGGAACTGCTGCTGGTACTGGTGCTGGTGCTGCAGCTGCTTGTCGACACTCATACCCAGAGGAGCCGACTGCGCCGAGCTGACAGAGCTCACCGAGCCTGGACCAGGCGAGTAGTCGCCGACGCCGATGCCGCCGCCACCAAGCTTCGCAGACCACTCCATCGTGTTGCTCTCGACGGTGCGCAGATCGCTCTCCCCGTGAGCGAAGCGGCACTCCTCCTTCGTGTAGTTGCAGCAGCCCTTGAGGTAGTAGTAGCACAGCTCGGTCTTGTAGCTCTGCAGACGAGGCGCGGCTGCTGGCAGCACTGCGCTCGAAGCCAGCACCGCGAGCCCGTCGCGCAAGTCGCTCTCGCCGTGCGCAAGAGGACAGTCGCGCCGGGACTTCGGACACAAGCCCTCGAGGTACAGCGGACACATGCGGGTCTTGAAGCCCACACCTTGCGCGTGCTTGCCGGCGGTGCCCGAGCGCACCAGGTCGCTCTCGCCGTGCGCGAACGAGCACGTGCGGCGCGTCTTGTTGCACTTGCCCTGCAGGTAGTACATGCACATCTCGGTCTTCCAGTTGCTCGACGCACTGGAGCTGCCACCGCCGCCGCCGCTCGCTCCTCCAGCATTTCCTCCGCCAGAGCCGCCGCTGCCTCCAGTACGATCCAGCGGGTTCGTCGTGGATGTCGAGCGGTGCAACGCAGCCTTGTGGCCCGGCGCCATGGGTGACGCGGACGCGCTGCTGCTCGCGCTCTGGCCGGGGTTGAAGCTTGGGTGCGTGTCCAGGATCTTCTCGATCGCCTGCGACGCCTGTCCAGCCGACTCCTTCAGCGCGACCTCGAGCTGCTCGACCGGGATTGAGTCGAAGAGCTCCGCGAGAAGCGACAGCGTGATTGGCGACACTGCTACTGCGGCTGCGGTTGTCGTCGTCGTCGTCGTCGCTGCCACATTTGCCGAGAGAGGGGACGAGATCGTCCCACTCTGCCGCTTGCCGAGTCGGTCTCCTTCAAGAAAGTGCTCCACCTGGTTGTCCTCCTCGCGTGGTCCCTTTTTGCTGAGCTCCTTGACCGAGGACACTTTCGCGCGGCAGCGCGGACACGTCTGGTCGTGGCGGGTGAGCATGCTGGCTTCGCAGCTCGCGCACAGGCGGTGGCCGCACGGCGCGCACTCGCTCACGGGCTGCTGCTTGCACTGGTTGCACGGCGGCTCCGAGAGCGAGAAGGCTTCAAGTCCCTCGTTGATCTCGGCTTCGAACGTGCGGCGGTCCTGCTGCTGCTGCTCGCTGTCCTTTCTGTCCGTGCCGCTGCTGCTCGACGGCGTGATCTGCGGCGAGTCCAGCAGCGACGACGGCAGGAACTGGTCCATGAGGCTGCTGCGCAGCGGCTGCAGAGAGCCGCTGGCGCTCGACATGGGCGATGGCGGCTCGTCCTCGTTGCTGCCGTCCGCGGCGCGCGCCGAGTGGTAGAAGCTTGTGAATGACAGCAGCTTGGAGCCTGCGGTGGCGTTTGAGCCAGGGGCCTTCACGGGTGAGCTCCACGGATCGTCCTCGTCCGCCAGGTTCGCGTCTTGGGACGAGCGACCAGCGGCAGCTGCCGCGGCGGCGCCTGCAGCGCTGCTCTCGTCGCCCGAGTCCTGCTGGTTCTGGTTCTGGTTCTGGAGCTTGGCGCGCAGCTCCGCGGCGTCTTTCTTCGAGTCGATGTGCGCGAGGCGCTCGTTGACGAGCTCGCGCTTGAGCTTGAGCGCCAGCACCGAGTAGAGCGCCAGGCGCTCGGTCGCGAGCTTCTGCTCGTTCTCCAGCGCGTCCACGCGCAGGCGCAGCGCGCGCTCCTTCTGGCGCGACGACTGGAGCTCCTGGATGATCAGCCGCACGTCGGACGGGCTCTCGTCGTCTCCGCCGGCGTCAAAGGCGCTGGCGAGGTCGCCTGTCTCCACCTGCGCAGCAACACGAGAGCGACAAGCAAACAAGTTGTGTGTGTGTGTGTGTGAGTACAAGTTTGTTTGCTTGTGGGGAGGAAAAACAAACAAACAGACACACAAACCGACCTGTGCGAGCGAAGTCGACGCGAGGCCGTACTCCTGTCCAATGTCCGACACGACCTGCGCGCATTTGCACACAGAGCAGAAGCAGCACGCGCATGTCAGTCAGTGGCGCGAACGGCTTTGTTGCTTGCTGAAAAAGACGCGAGATGCAGACAGTGCACACAATCGCATTTGACACGCACTCACACAAACGCAAAACGCGCAGACAGTGCAGTGCACCTCCCGATCGATCCACACAACACACACCACGCACAACGCGCTGCCATTCCACGTCCAGATCACAACGCACCTTGGTGAGCGACTTCTGGAAGCCGCGGTTGATCTTCTGCGCCACGTGCAGCAGGAAGCCGGCGGACGCTGGCGACGCGGCTACCGGCGCCTTGTCCTCGTCGGCGTCCGCGCCGCTGCTCATGCGCTGCTGCTGGAAGACGCTGTCTGCTGCGCCGCTGCTGCTGCTGCGGGGCGGCGGCGTCTCCATCTCGTGATGCAAAGCACTCGCTTGTGTGCTTGTCTGTCTTGCGCGCGTGCTTGTGTGCTTGCTGCTGGTTGCGTGCGTGCTTGTTTGCGTGCGCGCTTGTGTGAACTTGCGGTGCGCACTCGCTGGTTTGACGTTGCAGTCCTCGGGGTGGAGGAGTGCGCAAAGTGGTGGCGGTGTCCTTCCTGTATCCTCGCTCGGGGTTAATAGATTTGGGAGTGGCAGGGGCGGACGAGGTGGCTCTTCTGCCGCGGCGGCGAACGAACTCGTTTCGGTTTTCTCTGCCTCGGCTGGCTGGGCTGGGCGGCTCAGGACTTGACTGCGGCTGGGCAAATGGGCTGGCGGCGAGCGAGCGAGCGAGTGAGCGAACCAACTGACTGGTCCAGTGTCTGTCCGTCCGAGGAGTGGAAGAGAAGGAAAAGAAGAAGACTGCTGCGAGGGGAGGGGCTCTCGGTTTAGTTATCGCGCCTGCAACCCTCACTCACAAGCGAGGACGGACGGCGGCGCGCACACCATCTTTGCCGGCAGCAGCGAGAGAACAGAACACACACGCTGCCCCATGCTCGCTCGCTCGCTCACTCATTCACGCAAATTGCTCACCCGAGAGAAAAGCACACTGTCGCCCATTTATTTGAGGCAAAAAAGGCAAAAAGAGAGAAGCGTACTTACTCGGGGCCGGAAAATCTTGGCGACATCAGCTGCTGCAGGTAATATCCACTGCCGTTTTTAGCGGAGTTGCCATACAGAGCGCAGCTCGGAGCGAAACGCGACACGCCGCCGCTTTCGAAAGGGTATGCGGCTTCGCAGGCAAACCTGCCAAATACATTTTTTCGCGACGGTGCGAGTGACGCTCAGAGGGTTGATTTTTTGGCTTTTTGTTGGAGGACAATCAATCCGCAATCCGCAGCCCATATCCACCAGCAGACCCCCCTTTCCACCCACTCGGCGCTGTCTGGGACGTGAGAAAAAAGAGCCCGTTGTCCGCAGCAGGCGAAGAAGGTCAGACCAAACAGCAGGAGGCGGAAGGAAGGAAGAGAACCAGCAGCAGGCTGGCATCCTGACGCGGCTCGTGCGTTTGGAATGCGCCTCAATGCGGACACGAGCTCTCCCTCGCCTCGCGAAGGCGGCAGTGACGCTTATGGGGACTGGCTCTTTTTGGGGGTGGAAGAGATGGGGTCGCCGCATGGCTGGACGCGTTCGGATCTCGTTCGCGGCGACTTCCGCATCGGCCCCTCCGCGATAAAAAACCATCGAAGCTTCTCCCGCAGCTGAATTTATCGAAGCAACAGCAGCGCACGCATCGGCCACCAACGACGACGACGCCTCGTGGCTGCGGCGGCCAGCCAGCCAACCTTCCAACCTCGCGGCCACATGACGCAGCGTTCCATGTTTACGTACTGCACTCGCAGCAGCAGCAGACAGATCCTCACTTGGAAAAGTGTATGTGTATGTATGTGTGTGTGCTATTCTTAGAAGCCCGCTCTGTCCCAGCAAATATAAATGTGGGCTGACTGGTTGGCAGCGGCAACGGCAATGCCCCTACGCGAAAAAGAAAGATTGTAAAGTCGGAAAAATAGAAACGCGGAATCCCGCGCCGCTTCGCCGAAGATGGCTTCAGTTCTAAAATCAGAACAGACATACACTTTTGGGGATAAAAATAGACACTTGATCGCTGCGAGCTTTTCAACCTGGTTCGAGTGTGTGTGTGTGCGTGTGCGTGTGTGCGCGCGTGTGTGTTCTGATATCTTTCGAGCAGCTCGGCCAGGAAATTTCATGGCTACCTTCACTCACTCTCTCTGTTGCCGCAGTCTTTACACTGCGAGTCGCATCCGTCCAGTCCACTCGCGGTGCCGTCCGGACGAGCTGCAAGCTTGCTCCAAAGGGAGCCACACGTGGGATCCAATGTCGCGCAATGTCGCTGGCGCGTCGCAGCAAGCAAGCAAGCGGGCAGCAGCGAGCTCCTTCTTTTTCTAATATCTTTGTTTATCACCTTTCGCCCGCCAATCTTCTACGCCGCGACGCTTTGACAGGATACATTCTTGCCTGTGCGGGAGCGGGCGTGGGACGATGGAAGCTGCTCGCCGCCCTGTCTGTCCGTTTTGCGGGTGATCCGGCGCAGACAGACTCTTGGGATGATGGGATGGATGAATGGCTGCCGTTCTCAGTCAAATCCAGGGCAACGTGGCGCGGCGGAGGCCATCCGCAAGTGTCTCTCCGGGTCATCCCCAACTTCAAAAGATCCGCAATCGACTTTATCAGCGCACTCTCGTCCACCGCAGAGCCAGCCATTTTGACGAGCCGCCAAGTCGCTTGGCCGTTCGGTTACGCAGAGTCGGGGCCGCATATCGCTGAAATGGAAATGGGGTCCATTCTGGTGCGTTAAACAAACCCTCCAGCAGCGTTTGCTTGATTCACCGGTTCTGCTGCTCGTACTTGCATGATTGAGTCGACGCGCGCTATGTGTTGGTGATCGTCGCCGTGGCGCTGGTCACCGGAGCGGCAGGCGCGACAGCGATATTTTAGCTTTCGAGAGGCGGCGAGCGCTTTGTTCGGATAGTGCTCGCCGCGTCTGCACGCATGCGTCGACTCGTCTCGTTGCCGACGACATCAGGTCAAGGAGATGAGCAACTGCTGCGCGACGGCTTCGGTCCGCTGCAAGCTGCTTCTAGAACTGCAGCTCGTGGAGGCGGTGATAAAGACCTCGATCGCTGCTGCGGCCGTGACGGGCTTCCTACTAACCAACCTGCTGCCGCGGCCTCCGCTCCTCGCCCCGCATTCGCTCAACGCCCCACCTCCAGCAGAGACAGCAGCTCCAGAGCCAGCCCCTCGAGCCAAGACCCGCACTCCTCTCGAATCGACTCTCAGCGACAGAGGCGTTCTGCTCGTGCTCGGCTACTGCTGCTGCGCGGTACACGTCGCTCTCGTGCTCGGTCTCAACGTGAGCGCGTTTCACGCGAGCGTCGCCAGAGCGAAGAGGAAGCGCAAGTCTCTCTCCATTAGCCCTACCGATGCTGAGAAGGCAGAGATGCAGAAGCGAATGCAGACCGTAGCCGAGGCGCTGACGCCCCCAGACGACCGAGGTTCTGTTCTTCCCCGAAGAGAACCCGCGAAGGACCAAGGGGTCTCCTAGACCACCAAAGTTCGAGAGTCGGTATGTCAAGCGAATCCTCAATGCGATCGAGAGCGCGGAGGAGTCCGTGGACGTGTGCATGTACATGCTTTCGAACGAGAAGCTGGTGAACGCGCTCCTCGCCGCTCACAAGAGAGCGAACGTGACAGGCCGTATCATCGCTGACTACGGGAAAATGACCACCCATGGATCCAAAGTCGGTAAGCTCGTATCGGAGGGTGTGGAGGTCTACTACCACGAGCGTAGGAAGAGCTTTTTGTTGCACCACAAGTTTTGCATCTGTGACAGGAAGGTGCTGATCAACGGATCATTCAACTGGTCCGAGAACGCCGTGTCCAACGGCGAGG
>JAADWH010000407.1:0-23542 GCA_023335995.1 Globisporangium nagaii
CCCCCCCCCCCCCCCCCCCCCCCCCCCCCCCCCCCCCCCCCCCCCCCCCCCCCCCCCCTGAGCGAAGAGGACGCAGGCTCTCGTCGACTCCGACCTGCCGCTTTTCGTTTGCAGCACTTCAGCTATGCGATATATAAGCACACGTTTCACAGAGTTGTTCAGCCTTCGTTGGAGAGATCGGATGGTGTATCTTGACGCGGCACTGGTGTATGAGCCGTGCGCTTGCGTGCGTGAACCAGAGCTGCAAGAAGCTCTCGCGGCCAGGTCGACGAGAAGCTCTCGTGATGCTGCAGACAATCATATGCCCACGCACACGATCTTACTGTAAGCAGCCTCAATAGAAGACTCCAATCCATGTGGCCCACATAAGAACCCTGTGCTTCGTGATACTGGCAATCACTTTGTATCTGACTCTGCGTGTATGAGCTGGTCGCGGCAGCCATGCTGATGAACATGACGATGCTGCAGGAGCGCAAGGGCCGCAAGGACGGTGGCGCCGGCAACGACAGCAACAGCGGCGACGAGGAGCTGGCGTCGCTCGTGCGCGAGGGCGAGCGCCGCCGCTCGACGCTCGAGCAGGAGCGGCAGCAGAAGGCGCAGCGCGAGAGCCGCTCGCAGCTCTTCCTGAGCGCGGTCAAGTTTCTCGGCCAAGTGCTCTTCGAGGTCGGCCGCCGCGCGCTGCGCTGCATCGAGCGCAGCGTGCCGGAGTACATCGCGTTCGTGGACCGGCTGCTCGTGCAGACGGTGCGTGGCGGCAATGGCGGGAGCGGTGGCGTCAGGCGGCTGGTGCGGATCGCAGTGCTGCTGCTGCTCGTGCTCTCCGTGCCGTACCTCATGTACCGCGTGCAGCGCGCGCAGTTCGGGAGCAGCGTCGACATGATGTACGCTTCTCCGTCCGTGGGAGGCTGCTGGTTGTGAGCAGACAGCTCTGGCTCTAATGCTGACCATACCTGATGGCTGTTGTCGCGGCTAGCACGCGAGAGCTGAGCGAGGAGAAGATCCGGCCGCACATCCTGGTCGATAGACAGGAGACGCCACAGGAGACCAAGCGCCGCGCATTCCTGCGAGCAGGCGGCGACGGGCTGCAGAGCGATGACACGGCGCTGCGCTGCGAGAACACGGTGCAGGGCGTCGACATCCTCACCGACTCGATGGGTACGCCACCTCTTTCTTAGCGTACGACTAGCTGGGCTGTGGGTGTCATGTAGACACTAACCCTTATGTGTAACGTATGTGAACACCAGGCTATGTCTGTAGCCGATCGCAGCAGGACCCGGCCAAGCGCGGCTGCTGCAACGAGTCGGACACGACGCTCCCGCGCGTGAAGCAGTTTTCGTGCGACAAGTGCGACACGAACCCGCCGCACTGCTGCGAGGTCTTCGAGCTCTGCGTCTCGTGCTGCATGCACCCGCTCAATGTGAGTCGATAGCAGTGTCGATCGTAGCGACGCACGACGCAGTAGTGTAGCGACGAGCTAACGAGCTGTGCACGATTGTCGCAGGAAAACATCCGGCGCGAGTATTTGACGCACGCAGATCCGTCGCACCCGGTGTACGGCGACCCGAGCGCGCTCACAGTGTTCCGGTATTGCAAGTTCCGGTGCCGCACGTCCTCGGCGAGTGTGCAGCACCAGAATTCCTATCGCAGGTGCTGCGTCTTCACACATCCTGCGCCTGGATGTGGTCGAGGAAGGCAAACGAACCATTCGTAACCACTGTGCTGTTCGTTTTATGCTGCAGCCATCGCGCATTCTGCTACGGGATCCACCGGCCGCTGAAAGTGCTGCCGACGGTCAACAGCGACGGGCTCCACGACGAATGGTAGGGTCGTGTGTAGTGGCGCCTGGCATTGCTCTTTTGACATCTCTCGAGGTGGTGGGGATCGCTCTCTGCTCTAACTGCTCCTCGTCTGTCGCCTGAGCGTGCAGGTCGGAGGCTGCGCTCGAGGGAGCAAGAGACAAGCTCTTGCCAGACGCGCAGCTCGAGCTCGACTCGTTCTACGTCGACGAATGAGTGCTGCGCGAGCGGAAGAGCGGCCAATCGCAGACATGAAGATGGTTTCCAAACCAGAAGTGCTGGTGTAAAGCGTGCACTAGACCCAGGACATCAAAGTGGCATCTCATCAGAGAGAGAGAAAGAGAGAGAGAGGTGTGTGGCTGCGTTGCGCTCTTCTGGACTCGCTGATCTGTGTCAACTAACCACTGACCAACTCGCCACTGCTTGCTGTCCAGACATCGAGCAGTTGGTCGCGGCTTCGAGAGGAGGCGCGAAGGAGAAGATCTGCGAGCGTGACGGTCGACAACATAGAAGCACGAGATCGTTCATGTCGAGAGCAACGAGGAGGGCCGCCGGACGACGTCCCCACGTGTACATTATCGCTGCGTCGTATCAAAGGCTTCATCTCGGACAATCGCGAACGAAATCAATAAATGCCGAGCGCGACTTTGAGTAACTTGTGACTGGGAGTGGCTGACTGCTCAGACTCAAGCCGTCGTCGTGTGTGGGATCACTCGGCCATGCAGTTGCGCTCGTGGAACTCCACGACGTCCCAGTGCCGTTTGCTCGCAGCCTCGCTCAGCGCTTCTCGCGAGCATTTGAAGCCGTACTTCTCGTGAAGGAACTTGACAACCTGCAGGTGGCCATTGCACGCTGCGCGCTCGAGTGCGAGGGGAGAGCAGCTCTCAGTGCGGTGCTCGTGCAGGAACTCGACAATCTCCAAGTGGCCGTGCGCAGCAGCGTTAGTCATCACTCGATCGGAACACTCGCCCACAAAGTGCTCATGCAGATACTTGATGACGTCGAGATGTCCGTCCCACGCTGCCCACTCGAACGCTGACGACCGGATGAGTCCAGGCTTGCTCTCGACGACGAGTTTCACGATGCCCAGTTTGCCGTGCTGAGCAGCAGTAAGTAAGGCGCTGTGCCTCATGTCGCCCTCTCTCTGCATCGCAAAGATGAGTTGCAGCACGTCGACGTGCCCGTGCTGCACCGCGAGGGACACTGCCGTGGATGCGCATCGCTTGGCGCTGTGCTCGTAGAGGTATCGGAGAACGTGCGCGTGTCCACACGACGCCGCGGCGTTCACGAGTCGCTGGGTGATCTTGCACCCGTGCGCACGAAGCCACTTGACGGTGTCGAGGTCGCCGCGCTCGACGTGGAACCGCAGGTCGTCTCCCAAGACCCGGCAGCGCTCGCGAGGCACGTGCGTGGAGAGCCACTCGAGTACGCGCAGATCCGGGTCCTGGCGGTGGATCGCGACGCGCATCAGGTCGTACTCCCACTCCCAACCGGGGTCTCTGCCTTTCAGGCTCTTGATGCACTCGAGCATCTCCACTCTGCTGTATAGCACCGCGTAGCGCATGACGCTGTCGAGTCGGAGCTTCACGTCTTGCTGATACTGCGGACGCTTCGATAGCCTGTAGAGCAGCGCAAGCATCTCAGCGTCGTTCGCCTCGATCGCGAGGTGCAGCAGCACACCCCCGCGCCACAACCGGGGCACTCGGCGGTGCGTGCGCTTCAGCCGCATGTGCACGTCGCCGTTGTTGTAGAGCTTGATGACAGCGAAGGGATACCCGGGCAGAAAGTCCGTGACGAGCTCGAAGAGCGCGCGGTTGCCCAGCACAGCGATGCCGGCGTGCCCAGGCTCCTCGATACCGCCGATCGCTGCCACATGAGCTGGCTGACGCGGCGCTGCTGCTGCTACTGCGTACGAGTCTTGATCGCGGTCTCTAGCGTCCATGGCGGTGCTGATCTGCTGGAGATGTTGGAAATGAGAGCCAGTCGAAGTGATGATCTCAAAAGTGTACCCAACCTCGCATTCCACACAGACGCAAGAATGCACAGCAGGACGGCTTGCCAGCGAGCGGCTGTGCTCGGAGAGCCGCCAAGACACCATGCTGGATGCACGCGAGGAAGACCGACAGGAGCATCCTGGACGAGCTCAGCGCGCGCAACCGCGTGCTCTTCCGGATGGGCCACCTCGCGCTTGACGGCGGCGTGCTGCCACACCTGGCGATCGCGACCGACAGCCCCGAGATGCTCGCAGTATTGCTTTCGCTCAGCAAACGCTCCGAGTACGCAGACGACCCGAAGCTCAGCTTCACGAAAGCCATGCGCTGCGCAGTCCTGTGCAACCGCGTCGGCACTCTGGAGCTGCTCTGAGAACTCGTGGCGCCAGACGACCCGGACTCGAACGCCGAGTGCTATCTCATGCGCATCGCGCTGCAGCGAGACGACCCGGACGTGCGCGTGCTCGAGTGGCTCTACCAGCATCAGCCCGCAAAAAGCAGGCCCGTGTACGAGAAAGACATGCGCGAGCACGCCGAGCGAGGCGATCTTAGTGTCGTGCGCTGGCTGCTGGCGCACAACTGCCGCCTCTCGCAAGAAGTGGTGGACGACGCAGCGCGATGGCGCTCGTTCGAGCTGCTGCAGCTCTTCTACGAGCAGAGCGACAAGCGCTGCGTGTGTTACTCGCTGATCGAAGCTGTTCGGCGCGGCCGCCTGGACGTCGTGCAGCTCATCCTGGAGACTCGGAAGCGCGAGACGAGGCAGACGTCCGAGAGTAGCAGCAGCAGCAGCGTGGCAGGACCAAGGACTCCGACTCCTGCGATCTCCGTGGACCCTGGAGTGCCATTTTCGATACGGTGTGCGTGATCGACAACGCCGCAGCGAGCGGGAGCCTGGAGCTCGTCCAGTACGCCTCGACATCGTGCTGCTGCTCCATGAAGCCTACGGAGGACGTGTATGCACACTTCTGCGACAGTGGCGACTGCGAGGCCATCGACTTCTTGTTTGAGAACGACTTGATCCATGTCAAAGTGGCGCCGTGAGCTTCGTCCAAACATTAGCGAGTCTCTCTTGCCCAGTCGTTCGCTCTGTCGCATCGCGAAGGACACTGTGTCCCCACGAAACAGAAAACGAGGCGTCAGAGTATCCTCGACTGCTGCTCCAGCGTCCGTCGCTCGGCAGCTGCTCGCTGCTTTGAGCGGGGGCTTGCTGCTTCGAACTGAACGAAGCGACTTCGAGACGATGCAGTGGAGGTGTGATCACCAGCGCACAGATTCACGAGTGCGTTGCATTGCTCGCTCTGTTCTCCATTGACTTCCACCGTGATTTGATTATCCATGCATCAGCGATACTTGCCCTCAAAAGAGCCATACAGATGTCGCTTGCTTTTCCTCAATTAGCCATGCATAACCGATATTTCACATCGAAAGAGCCATACGCAGAAATGATGGTTCACGTTGCCGCCTGTTTTTTTCTGTTGTGTGGCGTTTGAAACGCAGCAGCTCGAACATTCGCTGCGTTGCGTCCATCCAGAGCCAGCGCAGGCGACGAGCAGCTCCGGACCTCACGGTGCGTTCACGACGCGCACGATCGATCGGCTGCGAGTGCGCCAGAGCGATGGCGATCTGCGAGAACTCACTGTCTGTCTGTCTGTGTTCTTCCTGCAGCAGCTCTGCGTTTAACAAGCCGACGCGGTTCAGTGGCGGACAGTTCAGCTCGCGAGCAGCGCGCGTGGTCAGCAACCAGGAAGCAGCAGCGCCTCCATCTCGTTCGCGAGCGCGTGTGGGTGACTCGCGTACCTCGACTGTGGACTGCGGAGTGTGGACGCGCAACGCTCTCTCTCTCTCTTCCGTCTCTCTTCGCATTCTCGATTGCGTTTCTATCCGCTGCGCGACACCTCAGATCAGTCGCTCGGTCCGACGTGCTGTGGCGATCGTACACTCGAAGAGCTGCAGACAACAACAAGCGAGTAGCAAGTGATAGCAGTGTGAAGCAGCATGGCGCCGTCGTTCATCTCGCAGCTCATTACGTCGAAAGCCGTGCCGGGCGACAAAGCGCCGCCGACTACGCATGGTGGCTCGGCAGCGGTGTCATCGACAGCAACAGCGAATGGATCGGGAGCAGTGGGAAGCGCGCAGCCGTCGTTCACGGGCAACAGCCGCACGAACTACAAAGCGCCAGGCGCAGCGAGCAGCGCGGGCTTGCCGCCGGGCTTCGCAGGCGTCGGCGGCATCGGCGCGAGCCCGATGCGCTCGAACCTCGGGCTGCCTATGTCGCTGCAGATGCCGCTGAGCTTCAACAGCAGTGCGCCTGGGAACAACGGCAGTGGCAGCCGCGTGTCCGGGCTGCCGCCGTCGATGATGCCGATGATGCCCAACATGAAGCGCTCGGTGTCGAAAGACAGCGAGAGCACGTCGTCGTCGTCCTCGGTGTCGCCCTCGTCGTCATCGTCCTCGTCGTCGACTTCGAAGGCTACCGGTGCGAACTCGAATGCGAATGCAAAGCAGGCGACGTGGAACGACGCGCAGAAGATGCAGGACTTCTTCCTGCACATCAAGGACCCAGAGCAGTTCGCGCAGGCGGAGAACAAACTGATCAACATCCGCGACCTCGTGGCCAAGAACGCGAGTCCGATCGAGCGCTTCGAGGCGCAGCAGCAGCAGCAGAACCAGCAGAACCAGCAGAACCAGGAGAACAGCAGCAGCAGCAGCAATAGTATAAACAACAGCAGTGTCTCTCGGTCCAACCAGAAGCAGACAGCGACATCGACAGCGAAGGCGTCTGGACAGGATGGCGGGCGGAACAATGCGCTGCTGTCGGAGATGCTTGCGGCGCGGAGTCCAGCGGCGCCGGGCAAGCAGGAGCGATCGAATCAGGACGACGACAACAACGGCAGGCGGTCACAGGCAACAGGAGGGGACGGTCGCAGCAACTTACTCGCCGAGATGCTCGCAAAGCGCGGCAGTGGACAACAGCTGCAGGCAGAGGAGGCGAAGCCTGTGGAGAAACCAAGAACGCGACCGGAGCAGACAGGTGATTCAAGAGGCAACATGCTGGCAGAGATGCTCGCGCGGCGTGGCGGCGGCGGTGGCGGACATGCGAGTACCGAACCAGTGGCGCACAAGCCAAAGCAGCAGCAGAATATTTCCAGTGGCAGTGGAGACTCCCGAAGCAACATGCTGGGCGAGCTGTTGGCGAAACGAAACGGAGGTGGGAGTGCGCCACCGCCGCAGGATGAGACGCCAGTGAAAGCCAAGGGCAGCAAGCGCAATGCGCTCGCAGATATGCTCTCGAAGCGCACGCAGGGCTCGCCACAGTCGAAAAGCGGAGACGATTCACCGCAGAGCAGCAGCAAGTCGTCGCCGTCCAGTAATCCACTCGCTGCGATGCTCAAGCGCCGATTCCCAAAGTCATCGTCATCCGAGGAAGAGTTGGCGAGCAACCCCCAGGAGCCGCAGAAAGAGAGCAGCAGTACACAACAGCAGCAGGACGATCAGACGCCACTCAAGGAGCGTCCCGAGTACGCGGCGTACTTCAAGATGCTCAAGATCGGGCACCCGCTCCCAGTCGTGAAGCACAAGATGCAGCGCGACGGTCTTGACCCGTCGATCCTGGATCTGGATCCGAACAAACCGATGCCTGCAGCAGCCGGCGAAGAGAGCGAGTACACGGAGACGGAAGTAGAGTTCCAGGCGCGACTCGCCGAGTACAAGGAGAAGAGCGGCAAGTACACGCAGATGCTCAAGGTCGGACTGCCTCGCTCGGTCGTCGAGCACAAGATGCTCATGGAAGGCGCTGACGCGTCGTGGCTCGACGGAGCGCCGACAAAGAAGAAGAAGCCGAAGCAAGTAGCGGCAGCAGCACCGACGGAGGCTGAGATCGCAGCGCACCGTGCGAAGTACGACAAGTACTTTGCGATGCTCCGCGTCGGACTCCCGCGCGGCGCAGTGGAGCACAAGATGCAGATGGCGGGCATCGATCCGAAAGAGCTCGACGGTCCGCACCCGGTGGTGCCTCCAGCTGGCGCCACTGGCCCAGCAGCAGCAGCGGGAGCAGCCCCGCTTGTGAGCCCAGCGATCAAGAACTTGAAGCGCTCGAACTCGATCCGCAAGAAGATCCACTGGGAGGTGAAGCGCCACTCGCTGCAGAGCAGCGGTCGCGAGAGTCTGTGGAACTTGCCGATCGATGACGACGACGTGATGGGCGACATCCAGATCTCGCGCGAGAGCAAGGAGATGCTTGAGAAGCTCTTTGTGAAGACGATCACGGAAACGAAGAAGAAGCCTGTGGCGAAGAAAGACTCGGACGCTGCTGGCGGTGGCGACGACAAGAAGAAGCCGATGATCGTGCTCATCGACATGAAGAAGTCGCAGAACATCGCGATCACGCTCGCGCGCGTAAAGATGGCGTTCCCGGAGCTGAAGCGCGAGATTCTGGCGATGAACCCGACGGTGTTGTCCACTGCGCAGCTGCAGTCGCTCATGGACATGTGGCCCGACCGGAAAGAGCAGGAGGCGATCGACAACTTCCACGGTGACTACACTCTCCTGGGAACGGTAAGGCACATCATCTTTTTCTCTTCTCAATCAATTGTCACTGAAACGAACGACTGCCGTCTGGTGCTTTACAGACTGAGAAATTCCTGGTGGAGACGCGAAACATCCCGCGATTCAAGGAGAAGCTGGCGTGTCTGGTGTTCAAGCAGGAGTTCCCTGGTCGCGTCCACGAACTTCGGTGCGTTCTTTCACATATGTAGTTCTCGCCTGCTTCAGAGAGGTGGTTCTGACATTGACTTGTTTACTTTTTTTCCTCCTCAAAATCCTCAGCGAGTCGATCAACCTGATCATCCGCGGCGTCCATCAAGTGTGCTCGAGCCACGCGCTTCGCCGATTATTTATTTACATTTTGCAGATCGGGAACTTGCTGAACTTCGGCTCCGAGACCGGGCAGAACGGCACCGTGGGCGGCTTCTCGCTCAGCTCGCTCGTGAAGCTCTCGCAGACGAAGGCGTTTGTCGGCGGGATCACCTTTTTGCACTACGTCGTCCAGTCGATCGAGGTGCGTCCTGATGCCTTTGTGCAACTGGGTTTGTGTGAAGAGAGCTCCTTCGTCTCACGCTCGTATTCTTTTGTGCTGGTGTGTTCAGCGAGACGTGCCTCAGCTCGCTCGGTTCTACGACCAAATTAATTTAATCTCTAAGTGCAGCAAAGTGTCTCTGAACGCGCTGCTGTCAGAGAAGAAGTCACTGGACGACGGACTCAAGTCGCTGCAGCACGAGGCGCAGGTGGACATCCCGTCGGGCGACGCGGACGCGGAGCTCGCGAAGTCGATCCTCAAGCATTTCGCGACCGAAGTCGAGCACGAGCTGGAAGCGCTCCAGGATCTGATGGATCAGATGCACGAGAGCGTACGTGATTCCGATTCGTGCATCCTGAGAGTGTGTGTGATTCATCAAGGCGTGCCTGCTGACATGTCAATGCTTGTGTGTGTTTTGTCTGGCTGCAGAAATCCCACTTCCTGGAGTACTTTGAGGAGGAAGAGACGGGCGAAGAGCTCGATGTGCTGCTCGGGCACATCTCGAACTTCACAGTCGAGTACCGTCGCGAGCACAAGAAATACCTGGAAGCGAAGCGCCAGGAGAGACTGAAGGAGCAGAAGCAGCAAGCCCAGGCGTCGCGGCACAGCATGTCGGCGTCACCAGCTCGCCCGCCGCAGTCTCGGCAGCCCCTGCAGTCTCGGCAGGCTCGACACTCGCACAACGGACTCGTGGAGTATGCGGGTCACGGGCTCGTCGAGTACGCACACCACGGACTCGTGGAGTACCAAGGCAGCGCAGCTGCTGCGCCAACGCGATCCTCAACCTCGCTCTTGGAGCCAAAGCAGTCAAAGTCTCAGCAGGAGACGACGACTGCTTCGTCTTCGCAGCCGCCATCGGCGTCAACAGTTTTGAGCTCGACGACCTGCGCGTAGAGCCACTCATTTTCGACTACTTTAGAGAGTGAGAGAGAGCCACCCCGCCTCACCTCACCACTTTCACCTACTTTTCTATTTGGTGTACATGCAACGCACACCGAGTCCTTGTAAACTTAGAGATACATACACCAGACACCTCACCGCCTCCATGCGTCTTCCGTGGCATTCGCTTTGCCGCAGCAGCAACAGCCGACGCTGCCATTCGAGCATGAGCATCGTTCTCACATGCACGACCATCACTCTGACAAATGATCTCCTCAATCTGTTTTTGACACGCACAATCCAAACCCGAATGATCCGCAGCGTGGCGGGCAGCGTGGCGCCGGACGCGCTCGCGGCGGTGCTGCCGCACGAGCACGTGCTGCATCGCATCGCCATATCCACGCCGCTGTCTGCGAGCGCGAGCTCCAGCGCTGCGTCTGGCATCCGCAATGAGGATCTGCAGACGTATCGCGTTTTCCCCGGTGCTCTTGGCGGCGCCAACCTCGTCCTCGAGAAGGAGGACGAAGCGTTCCGAGAGCTTGAGGCTCTCGAGGTACTGGCCAAGAGTGGCAGCGACCCAGCAGCCAAGCGGCCACTAGTCGTGGACGTGACGGTGCCGATCGAAGGTCGCGACGAGTTCATGGCTCAGCGCGTTCGCCTCGCTGAGAAGCTCCGCGTGCACCTCGTGACAGTGACGACGTGCGACTTCGAGAAAGCGAGCAAGACGTTCCCGGTGGGACTGCCCAAGCACGACCAGGTCGAGCGGATCGCGAAAGTGCTGGAGACAGACCTCATGTTCGGCTTCAACGCCGAGTCCTCGTCGGCGGCGTCTTCGTCTCCGGTGTGCGCAGGCGCGATGTACCAGCAGATCCACTCGGCAAGCCACACACTGAGCGAGAATGAAGGCATCGTCGCACATGCAATCGCGCTGGTACGAGCGTGTGTACTTGTGTGCGGCGTACTGGATCGAGTCTTGCGGTTCATTGAACGAGGTTATTTGATGCTCCATCTCCCCAGGCTCAACAGCGAACGCATGCGCCAGTGTACCTGTCGTTTTCAGTCGGCACGAGCTCCGACAGCACGACAGAGACGATGAAGCAGCAGCAGCAACAGCTTCTGACCCACAACTGGCTGCGAGAGCTGCTCCGCCACGGTGCAGAGAGCAGCAAGATCGTGGTTTGCCATGCCGATCAGTGGTGCGTCGACGACGCCAGCAGCAGCGGCACACTCTCAGCAAACCACAGCTTCCTCCAGAGTCTGCTGAAGCTCGGCATACGTCTGCTGTTCAGCATGATCGGTCTCTCGACGGTGAGTGATGCGATCCTGATCAATCCGTGCGTCGCTGGATTGCTTGCAGGAAGAGCGGTGTGCTCTACGAATGCGATGAGCCAGGAACCACCGAGAGACAGCAGCATCGCAAGATGCATCGCACGACTGATCCACGAGCAGGATAGATCGATCCACCAGCTGCTGCTCTCCACCAATGTCCAGCAGCGCATCCAGTACCTCCGATACGGCGGCGGCGGCTACGCGTATCTCTTCACGCGCTTTCGAGAGCGACTGGAGCAGCACGGTGTCTCGGAGCAGCACTTTCAGCAGCTCGTGTGCGCCAACCCAGCGGACTTGCTGAGCTGGTACTCTCCGCCAGAGGCACCGGAGGTGCCGAAGGACTACCTCACGTGCAGCATCTGCAAGAAGCACTTTGAGCCGATCGTCGGCGAGTACTTCACCAAGTTCGCGTTCGTCTACTGCGGCACGAAGTGTCTTCGCAAGCACTCGCGCCAGGGCTTTGCCAAGCTGGCAGAGTGAGTATGGCCAGCATGGGCGGCGCAGCAGGGGAAGGACTGGGAGACGTGCGTCATGGAGCGGTGGCAGGAGGCGTCATTCGCCGTCTTGTAAACAGAGCGAGCATGCGACACGCATGATGCAAACAAACAAAGGAATCCGAAAAGTAGCTTTTCTGTCTCGAATACAAAATGACAAACACACCGGGCGTTGCATTCGAGACCGGGCAGTACTACCGTGCACTCAAAGTCGGGCTCGTGCGGATTCGACTTGGCGTTCGTATGCGATCGCGTCGCCGATACGCAATCCGAGTTTCGCGTCAGCCACCACGATTTGATGCGCAATTGCTTGTCATTCGGCCATTCGCCCAGCAACAGGGAAGAGCTCTCCGCGAACACGATGGCGTCTCTCCTGCTCCGCCGCCAGCGCCAGCGCCTGCCACACGCGCTGCTCTCAAGCGCCAGCAGCTCCTCCAGCAGCAGCCGCCTGCTGCGCGCGCGCGCCTTCCACGTGGGGCTCCGCGAAACGACGGCGTCAGCGCAGGCGCTGCAAACGCAGAAGGAGAACCTGCGCACGACGCGCGTGCTCCCCGTGGGGCTGCAGACGCCTGTCTTCCAGGTCTACGGCAGCAACACGGACATCGGCAAGACACTCGTCTCGGCGGGCATCGTGCGCAGCGCCGTGCGCAACCGCAGCAGCAGCGGTAGTGCAGGCGGTCGCGTCGGGTACATCAAGCCGCTGCAGACTGGCACGGACGACGACCAGCCCGGTGGTTTCCAGGGCGACGCTGCCTTCGTCAAGCAGCACGCGCTCACGAGTACGAGCAGCGACGACACCGCTGCGCTGGATTGCTCGACGCTGTTCTCCTGGAAGACGCCCGTGTCGCCGCACCTCGCTGCGACGCTCGAGGGCACGACGATCTCTGACGACGCGCTCGTGGAGCTGCTCACCACCAAGCTCCAGGCGATCAACGGTGACAGCGAAGACCCGTACTCGCTCGTGCTCGTGGAGACTGCCGGTGGCGTGTGCAGTCCGTCGGCGTCGATGCGCTTCCAAGCCGACGTGTACCGCGGCTTGCGCCTCCCAGTCGTGCTGATCGGCGACGGCAAGCTCGGCGGCATTTCGTCGACGATGTCTGCGCTCGAGAGCCTGCTGCTGCGCGGCTACGACGTCGCAGCGCTGTGTCTGGTCGAGCAGGAGCAGCTGGACAACGCGCAGGCGCTCGAGCCCCGTCTGAGCGAGCTGGGCATCCCGATCTTCACGATGCAGCCCGTGCCGCCGCAGCCCGAGCCGCTGGACCAGTGGTTTGCGGACCACGAAAGCATCTTCGACACGATCAACGCGTCGCTGCAGAGCTTCCACTCGAACCGGCTCGACCGCTTCGAGCACGTGCACACACGCGCCGAGCAGGTGTTCTGGTGGCCGTTCACGCAGCACAAGAAGTACGGCTCGCTCTCGATCATCGACTCAGCGCACGGCGATGACTTCAGCGTGCTCAACCGTGAGAGCAACACGCTCGCGCCGATGTTCGACGCCTGCGCGAGCTGGTGGACGCAGGGCATCGGCCACGGCAACGCCAAGATGGCGACCGCACTCGCGTACACTGCTGCGCGGTACGGCCACGTGATGTTCCCGGAGAACGCGCACGAGCCGGCGCTGCAGCTAAGCGAGAAGCTGCTCGAGACCGTGGGCAAGCACTGGGCGTCGCGCGTGTACTTCTCCGACGACGGCTCGACGGCGGTCGAAGTGGCGCTCAAGATGGCGTTCCGCAAGTTCGTGACGGACCACGATCTGGACTACAGCGCGTTCACAGCCAAGCAGCACGCTGCTGACAAGAAGCAGAAGCTGGTGGTGCTCGCGCAGGCGAACTGCTACCACGGCGACACGCTCGGCGTGATGAACATCGCCGAGCCGAGTGTGTACAACGAGAAGCAGCATCCGTGGTACCGCCCCGAGGGTGTATTCCTCAAGACCCCGTCGCTCGCGATCCGCGACGGCAAGTACGTCATCTCGATGGACAAGGAGATCGACGGCGTCGGCGGCTCCACGGGCGAGATGTTTGCGAGCATGGAGGACGCGTTTGATCTCACTCGCCGCAGCGCTGATGTAAAGGAGATGTACCGCAAGTACGTGGTGAGCGAGATTGACGCCGCTGAGCAGCGCGGTGGCCAGGATGGCGCCGACGTTCTCATCGGTGCGCTGCTGATCGAGCCCGTGCTGATCGGCGCCGGCGGCATGGTGCTCGTCGATCCGCTGTTCCAACGCACGGTCGTCGAAGAGTGCCGCGCGCGCCAGATCCCCGTGATCTTCGACGAAGTGTTCTCCGGCTGGTGGCGTCTCGGCGTGCAGTCCGGTCGCGACCTGCTGGGCGTGAACCCGGACATCGCATGCTACGCGAAGCTGCTCACGGGCGGCGTCGTGCCGCTCGCCGTGACGCTGTCGAGCGAGGAGGTCTTTGGGACATTCTTCGATGACGCCAAGGGTGAGGCGCTGCTGCACGGCCACTCGTTCACGGCGCACCCGATCGGCTGCGCGGCGGCGCTCACGGCGCTAGACATGTACTCGATCTTCAACAAGAGCAGCAGCAGCAGCGCAAGCAGCAATGTCGACGAAAGCCTGGTGACAGCAGCGACGACTCGCTCGTACTGGAACGCGGATCTCGTGAAGGAGCTGTCACAGCTGAGCCAGGTCGCGCGCACGTTCGCGATCGGCACCGTCGTGGGCGTGGAGTTGGCGACGTCGAACGCCGGCTACGCCTCGAGCGAGGCGCAAGAGCTGATCAAAGTGCTCCGCCAGCACGAGATCTACGCGCGCGCGCTGGGCAACGTCGTGTACATGATGTGCTCGCCGCTGACGACCACGGAGGACTGTGACCGCCACCTGAACGAGCTCAAGCACCACTTGTCGCAGTACAAGAAGCAGTGAGTAGACGTCGACGAGAACAACAGCAGCAACCAAAGCACAAAAAAGCAAATACACATTGAATGCAAGAATAAGAGGGAGAGAAGCTTTAGTCGCCAGCATCCGCCCTTCACGGCACCAGACTGTCTTCGACGAACTCTCCGAGCTTCTCCACGACATAGGCGATCCGGACTCGCTGTGCTGGTTCTTTCGCAGTCATCTGTTGGATCAAGCGCCACTGCTTGCTGCTCAGACAGTCTGGTTGCGTTGGGATGATGCCCTTTCCAGCTCGGTTGCGTATCACAGGGACGAGTGTAGCTCCCCACGGCGGTTCGCCTGTCGTAGCCTCGATGATGCACATGGCGAACGAGTAGATATCGGACGCGAAGGTCGGTCGCTCACCCTGGAGGTACTCGGGCGACCTCCAGTTCACAGCACCCATTTTAGGCTTCTCGATCGTGATTTCCACGACGTTCGGGATCGAGCTGAGTCCGAAGTCCGAGAGTTTGGCGTTCCCGCCGGCGCCGATGAGGATGTTGTCGCACTTGAGGTCGTTGTGCACGACGCCTTTGCCGTGGACGTACTGCAGTCCGAGCGCGGTTTCGTACAGCTTCTTCCACATGCTCTGTTTATTGTCGCTGCCGCTCCCCCCACCGGCTTTCAGAAACGCGCTGAGCGTGCCATTTGACGCATACTCGCAAGCAAAGTACCGCTTTCCGGTATGGCACGCGCCGTAGAGCTTGATCACGTGCGGATGGCTCAGTTGGTGCCAAATGCGCACCTCGTGGAGAAACAGGCGTCGGCTCACTTTGTCTGGATCGTCTTCATAGCCCATGAACTTGACGATCACTGGCGTGCTGCGCCACTTGCCGAGGAACACTTCTCCGAACGCCCCGCTCGCGATGCTGCCGCTTTCTTTGAACTCCAGATCGCTGTAAGGAAGAAACCACGCTGGATTCGACGACGATGGTCCGTATCCTGGCTGACTCGCTGGAGTCGCGTGGATGGGGTTTCGCACATCGCACTCGAAGATGGTCAGCGTCACTGGATCGGCGCACTTTGGGTCGCTGTTACTGCTGACGCCAGACTCAGAGCTCTCGAGGCTGGATTCGGCTGCGGTCACAGATGCTGCGTGCAAATGGCTCCAATTGTGGATCGAGTCGACGCCAACCACGTTCATCATCGCCAACAAGCGGTCCAGATCCAGGTGCAACACGTCGTTCGTCTCCAGCACCTGGCGACTTCGAGCGTAGTGGGCGATCGATTCCGTTTTCAAGTGTGTTGTCGCGTAGTAATTTCTGAACCTGGAGACGATATCACCAAACTTGATCACGCTCGGATCGTCAGCGAGCTTGGCAGTTGCGTTGAGCTTTGCAAACACATCGACAAGCCGTGCGAGGAGGTGCTTTGCGACAGGCTCTTGGTCTGGAGCGGCGAATCGCACCCGCAAACGCTCCAGTTCGGCTCCGTAGTTCCCTGTCAAGTCCCAGCCTCCTCCACGGGACTCATTGTTCGCTAGCTCAGGGTTTGCACGTCTCACAAAGCCCTCCAGCTCTTTCACAACGTACATGATGGCGACTCGCTCCGCTGGGTCTGGTCTGCACATCGTTTTGATCAGTCTCCAATGCGCAGCATTCATACCTGGCGGCAGCTTCTTCGGCGTCCATGTCCGACTGGTGGCATTGAAAAATATCTCCTTTTCGGCGTCGGTGCACGCGTCCGTCAGTGTCTCCAAGATGCACATTCCGAAGACAAAGATGTCATGCGCGCTCGACAGCCTGCTGCCAGATTGGAGCTCTGGGGAGCTCCACAGTCGATTCGACGAGTTCAAGCGGAGTGACGTTTCGCCAAACCCAGCGATCTTCGCTTTCAGGTCGCTGCCAACCACGAGGCTGCCGCATTGCAGTTCGCCGTGGACGATGCCTTGTTCGTGGAGAAACTGGAGCCCAAGCGCGATTTCGAGCAGCTTGCTCCACGTGTGCTGCTGATTGCGAGGCTTCCGCAAGAACTCCCGCAGAGTCCCCTGCGACAAGTCTTCGTACACGAAGAAGCGGGGCTTGCCGATGTGACAGGCGCCGTAGAGCTTGATCACATGCGGGTGATCGAGCACGTGCCATCGATTCGCCATTTGCTCGAACTGGGTCTCCCGAGCTTGGCTCGTGGAGACCATCACTGGAGAGTGCTTCCACTTCCCGCGATACTTGGTGACGCCGAGATACTCTTCGTTCTCCGCCTTGCTCCGCTCTCCAAAGTCGATTTCTTCACGCGGAATGTACCACGCTGGAATGTCTTGTCCGTGGCTCACAGTCAGACGCTCCAGGATACCCTCGAGGGGTTGCAAACCGGACGATGCGTAGTAGGATGGAAAGTGCTGCAGCTCGTACTGCAGCAGCAGAATCAACTCGCTCACGTCTCCGTTGACAAGCAGTGATCCCTCGTCCGCGCTCGCCGACTCTGCGAACGTGCTTTTCATCACTCCCCGCAGATCTGATCGCTCGCGACCCAGCTCTTCGTTCCAGCCAGTGTGGAGCGCGAGCGCTTGGTCAACGTTGTGCCGCAGAAAGAGTACCATCTCTTCGTGAAGCGCTTGAATCACGCTTTCGGTTGTCCGGCTTGCGAGAACGCGAGACAGAAAGCTTTTGTGATCCCAGTGGAGCAGGAAGCGGCAAAAGCGGAACACGATCTTGGCGAATGTCACCTGCGCATCCTCATCTACCTCGTTGGCTTGCACATGCTGCCATGTATCGACGAGACGCTGCACAGCGGACGCACACATTTGCTGAAACTCGAATGTCTCGCGACACAGATCGCTCATCTTGGACAGCGTGCACGACAGAAGAGGCGAGCCGCTGCTTGGCGGAAGTGCTCGATTTTCACCGCGACTTGCCTTCACCAGCAACTGCACCAGCCCCAGATGTCCGAAGCGAGCCGCTGAGACGAGCGCCGTCTCGCCATCGCACGCTCGAACGTTCGCCGATGCGCCGTGCGCGAGCAGCAGCTTCACCAACTCAGAATGTCCGCTTCTTGCAGTCACTAGCAGCGGCGTTTCCTGGTCGAGGTTGGCGAGGTTGATCGCAATGCTCTCCCCAAGCAGAAGTCTCACGACAGCCTCCTGGTTTGCAGCAACGGCAAGGTGCAGCGGAGTGTTCCCGTTCGCATCCGTTGCCGCAGATGAAGATCCATGCGCGATCAGGAGCATCACGGCGTCAATGTGGCCCGCTTCAGCTGCGTAGAAGATCGCGGTTCGTTCCTTCTCAGCTAGCGCCAGATCAACGTTTGCTCCGTGCTGAACCAGCATCTCGATCACTCGGGCGTCACCAAAGCGCACAGCCGCGAGCATCGCTGCTCTTTGCTCGACTTCATCTTCGCGGATGGGGAGACTGGACTCGAGCACGAAGCTCACGACTTCTGGTAGTTCCTCGTCGATGGCAGCGATCAGAACTGTCTTGCCCTCGTCGTCTTGGTCTTCGAGCGAAGCGCCGTGCTCGACCAGCATCTCCACAATCTCAAAGTGGCAGTTCAACACTGCAGCAAACACTGGTGATCTGCCGTGCGTGTCTCGCTCCTGGGCTGATGCACCGACATCGATGAGCAGCTTGGCTGCCTCGATGCTGCCGCTTCTAGCTGCTCCGAACAGTGCTGTTTTCCCGTCAGCATCTTTCAGGTTCACCGACGCGCCGCGCTGAACCAGCACTTTCATTGCGTCCACGTGACCGATCTTCGCAGAGAAGAACAGAGGCGTTCTGGAGTCCATGTCAGTGACGTCCACCGAAGCGCTGCTGGAGATAAGGTACTCGAGGATGTCGAGATGTCCAGCTTGGGCTGCGATGTGCAGCGGCGTCCTCCTGTCAATGTCTGCCTCGTCGATCGAGATCCCCTTCCGAACCAGCAGCTTCACGAACTCCATGTGGCCGTGCTTGATCGCAGCGAACAGCGCCGATCGGCCGCCATCGTCTCTGTTGCCGATAACAGCCCCCTTTGACAGCAGATATTCTCCTGTCTCGACGAGTCCATTCTTGGCGATGCCATACAACGGAGTTCTCCCACTCGCGTCCTTGATGTCGACTGATGCGCCACGCTCAACGAGGTACTCGCACAGCCCCGCACGCCCGTGCTCCGCGGCGACATGAAGAGGTGTCCAGCCAT
The DNA here is from genome assembly GCA_023335995.1 of Globisporangium nagaii. Taxonomy (NCBI): domain Eukaryota; phylum Oomycota; class Peronosporomycetes; order Pythiales; family Pythiaceae; genus Globisporangium; species Globisporangium nagaii. The sequence goes on from JAADWH010000407.1 coordinate 18,573, forward strand.
TCACGCCCTTCGCATCGATCGAGGCGCCTAGATCCAGCAGCGCCTTCACCGTTGCGAACTCCATTTCAACAAAGTACCCCGTCTCCCTTTCGCCGGCATTCTTGATCGCGCACGTCAGCGCTGTTTCGCCTTCAGCGTTTGTCGTATCGATCATCGCGCTAGATTTTGCCAGGAGCTTCAGCGCGCCTAGGTTGCCGGACTTGACTGCCACAAAGAGAAGGGTTTCACCGTTCGCATCTTGGACGTCGACATCCGCGCCGCGGGCGATCAGGAGCTTCATTTCTTCGGCAAGGTCGCGCTCAAACGCTATCCACAGCGGAGTCCTGCCGCTGCCGTCTTTGTGGTTGATCGCAGCTCCGTGATTGAGTACGATCTCAATGACTTCTCTGGACCCATGCTTGGTTGCAGCAAATAGTGGAGTTTGCCCATTGCGTGCTTCGTGGTTGACGTCTGCACCGCCTTTCGCCAGAAGTTCGACAACTGCTGCGTCTGTGTTCGCCATTGCCGAGAAGAGCGGCGTCTTGCCTTTGCTGTCGCAGTGATCGATCCTGGCGCCGCGGCTCAAGACGAGTGCGACGACTTCTTTGGACCCATCCTCTGCTGCCGCGAAGAGTGGGGTGTTACCATCATCGTCGCTGTGGTTGACGTCAGCGCCGTGCTCCAGGAGGAGGAGAACAACACCTTCGGAGTTGTGCACCACTGCAACAAACAACGGAGTCTTTCCAGCCTTATCATGGCGGTTGGCGTCAGCGTTGTGCTCCAGTAAGAGTCGGACAGCTTCCTCAGAGCCGTACATCGCTGCAAGGAAGAGTGGGGTGTGACCATCGTTGTCTTCGTGGTTGACGTCAGCTCCGCTTTCCACCAAGAGCGCGACGACGTCTTCCGCTGCGAGGGCCACTGCGCCAAAGAGCGGGGTCTGGCCATCGTTGTCGACGTGGTTGACGTCAGCCCCGTGTCTCACTAAAAGCGCGGTGATCGTTTTGGAGCCATGCGCCATTGCGGCGAAAAGCGGGATCTGGCCATCGTTGTCGGCGTGGTTCACCTCTGCACCGCTCTCCAGTAAGAGCACGATGCTTTCTTCGGATCCGCACTCTGTCGCAGTGAAGAGTGCGGAGCAACCGTTGCTATCTCTGTGGTTGACGCCGGCGCCGTGCTTCACGAAGAGCGTGACGGCTTCCATGCTGCCAGACCGGATCGCAGTGACGAGAGGGGTTCTCCCACTGCTATCGGTCTGATCAAGATACGCGCAGGATACGCTCGGTTGGTTCGCACGCAGCAAGTCGCTCACTTGAGAGTGAGCACCTTCACTGCGTTTGCTCTCTTCTTCCACGACGGCGCGATCTTCACGGCAGGTTTCGAGGAGGTACTCCAGAACGTCAGTCGAGTTGCTTTTCGCGCAGACGTGCAGAAGCGACTTTCCATCAAATGTGCCCTTCTTTGCACCGTTCGCAAGCAGGAGCTTGACGATGTTGACGAACCCAAACTTGGCAGCGAAGTACAGCGGCGTCCGATCTTGGTCGTCTGCGTCGTCAATCGGAGCGCGAAGCTGCAAGAGGCGCTCGACCACACGCAGGTCCCCGGACTTGGCGACTTGAATCAATGGCGTCTGGCCGCTGCTGTCTCTGTGACTGACGGAAGCGCCATGCTCAGCCAGCATCGCGACGATCTCGCCACTTCCAGCTCGTGCTGCTGCAAAGATGGGTGTTGTGGAATCACTGGTTTGTGCCTCGACGTTTGCTCCAAACTCAACCAGCAGCTTCGCCATTTCGAAGTCTCCCTTTTCCGCAGCAAGATACAGCGGGGTGCATCTGCTGGCATTGTCTTCGTCCTCACTGACGCGCTTCGAGAAGAGCCAATCATACGGAGTGCCATCGAACTTGAACGCTTCTTCGCTTTCGCTTGCCGATTGTTCTGGTGAGACTGACTTTTCTTGGTCGTCTCCATGCTCGACTGGCGCGCCGCGCTCGATCAGAAGCCTCGCAAACTCCACATTGCCGATTCGCACTGCTTCAAGAAGCGGGTATCGAGAAGCTTCCTTGCCCATGTCGACTGACGCGCCGCTGTCGACCAGGAGTGTTGCAACATCCATGCGTCGTCTTGAGATCGCCAGACAGAGAGGGGTGATGCCGTCTTCGTCTTCATTGTCAATCGTGGCGCCGAACTCGATGAGCACCTCAACAGCCTCGATAGATCCGCAGAAGACTGCTCGATTCAGCGGAGTTCGGCCGTCTTCATCCGTGTCGTCTACCGAAACTCCGTGTTCGACCAAAAAGCTGATCGCATCGGCGCGGGAGTTCTCGATTGCAGCCGATAAAGTCTGCGCCTGGTGCACCGCCATGTCGGATTCCAGTTGAGCAAGCTGCTGGAGCCTCTCGACTGCAGCTGGAAGCTTCAGACGTTGCCCAGGATGAGGAGAGCACATCTCATGAGCCAGTGTCCACAAATCGAGGTTCATTCGTCGAGGCTTGCGAGGGAGTCGCGCTGATTCCACATCGCCGCCCATGCCCATTTCGCCAGAAAGAGAGTTCCACGGCGACATGAGCGTGACTGCTGCAGCTATGGGCGCTCCGAGCGAGTTGACGGACGAGCAGATCGACGAACACATTCGGCGCGGAGCTGGATCCTGCTCCTCGTCGCTTTCGCACAAGTGCGGAAGTCCAGCAGGCTCAAAGCTCCATGACGCATCCAGTATGCTTGCCTCGAAGATGCACACTGCGAGCGCACATATATCAGACTCGAACGACGCGATGCGCGAAGGCGTGGCAGGTTTTGAAGCCAGCCAATCGTCCGGGTCTTCACCTTCAGGCTCCGAAAGAGTGGCTACCGACGGCTTCATCGCGAAATCCGTCAATTTCGCACTTCCGTCAGCTCCAATCACGATGCTGCTGCACGCGAGGTTGCCGTGGATTCTCGCATGCTCGTGCAGATGGAAAAGCCCCAGCGAGGCTTCGTACAGCCTCGTCCAAGCGCTGAAGCGGTGCTCTTGGCTGCTCAAGTAGTCACGCAGCGTGCCGCTTTCCGAGCTCTCGCACAGGAAGAACGCATTCCCGACATGCGACGCACCGATCAGGCGAGCCACGTGGGGGTGGTCGATCTCAAACCACGACGACGCAGTCTCTTCCATTGCTTCTCGATCTTCTGGAGTCTTGACCGGAACAAACTTGAGCAGAACTCGCATCTCCCTGTACGTTCCTCGGTGCTCTGATCCGTACGCGCTCGAGTGGACAGCAGCAGGCTCGTACTGAAGCTCGTACAGCGGAACAAACCACACTGGTAGCTCTGGAGCGGGCGATTGCGGCAGGGACGCGATTAGGCTGAGAACTCGCTCCATGGCGCTCACTTCCGGTTGCATGCGAGTGTCGCTGCGCGCCGCCTCGCACTCGTACAGCATGAGCAGCAGCACCTCCGCACGCTCAGGTGGATCAGCAGTAGTGGCCAGCTGGAGAAGCTGGTTGTCGTCCACCGCATCAAGCTGGAGTCGCAGCTCATCTCGCGCTGCTTCGAACCGAGGCTCCCAGTCGTGCACACTTCCGCCTTCTCGTCCGCGATTCGGCTGCGCCAGCTTCAGAATCCGTAGAAGCGCGTCAATCTTTTGGTGGAAGTGCAGACTCTTGCGCACCGCAGCGCCACTGGCTGCGAGGCGGAGAAGAAATGGCTTGTTCCCTGGAATCGACAGCAAGAAGCCGTGGAATTCGTAGAGAACGCTGAGCGCACGGTTCATGTCCTCGTCGCGGAGCTTCACAGGGAGTCGCAGCACAGCGAACGCAACGACGGCGAGGCGCTGGAGCACGAGCGAGAGCATGGAGCGAGACTCGCGCATCTGTGCACACATCTCCCGTGCTTCCTGGAGAACGACCGGCACGGGTTTGAGTAGCCCCGTCGTGATCTTGAGCTCGTAGCTGGCGTCGTCCATTTCTCTGCTGCCGTTCATGCCGATCTTGTCGCGGCGCTGGGGCTGGCGTGTGCGCTTGGCCGTCTCTTTTCAAAAGTGTGACGGGAATCCGCGCCGGGACTGCAGTCTTTGTGGTCAGTGTCAACTGGTTTCTCACTTGCTCTTGGGTCCGGCTCATTTCGTGGAAACTTGGCGAGGGCCATGGAGAAGCGGGATTGGCCCGATTTCGATTCCGGCGATCTGGAGGATCCCACTGCGAGGGGTTCGAAAAGAGCAGCCAAGTGGGTTTGCTGCACTGCTGCTTCCACCGAGGAGTGGGGAGCGCGCATTTGCGAACCGAGTCGCATAAGACGACGGCATGCGCGAGCAGCAGGAGATCTACTTGGTGCCGAGCGACACCAGCGGTGCCGCCACCGAGGACGTCCACGTGCTGCACGATGGCGACATGGAGAGCGACGCGCTGTCGCCCAGCGTTGCTGTCAGCACCGTGCTCGAGATTGTCAACACGCTCGTCAGGGACTATCACTGTCCCACTGAAGCCGTTGGCTTGGTCCTCGCGTTCGCCGACATCCACGCCTCGGTTCGATGCGAGACCGATGAGGCGCGCGCTGGCTCAAGCGACATGAACGAAGCATACCTGCGCTTGGACTTCCCGTCGATCGAGGAGCTGGCGCTGCCGCAGGGAGTCTCGATCAAGTGTGTGGGCTTGGTCGTCGACTGTACCTCACGCGATCAAGGCTGGGCGAGCTCCGAGAACGAGTATGATGGCACGTACCGCGCCTCGTGCTCTTGGTCGGAAGTCACGGTCGAGCAGCCGCTGCGTGCGGTGACACGCGCCGATGAAGTCCATTGCGATGCCACAAGCGACGACAATGAGGACAGCGACGGCGAGCGAGCCAACTCCCGTCAAGGCACGACCATTTGGGACTCCAGCGTCTCCAATAACACTCGCGAGGATGTCCACGAAGAATCGACAGACGGGGTGGAGCTCGCGAGAGTCGAGGTGTGCCGGAATGCGCGCGCGACGTCCAAAGCCCGACACCATCGGCGATACTTCAAGGATCCACGAGGCTTGATC
>JAADWH010000408.1:0-23502 GCA_023335995.1 Globisporangium nagaii
AGCTCCAAGCTCCAAGCTCCAAGCTCCAAGCTCCAAGCTCCAAGCTCCAAGCTCCAAGCTCCGCTCCGAGGACCTGAGAATAACGGATTTCTCAGATTCAGAATATTATGTAGTGCACACCAATCTTAAACATAAAACTTTATACGTAAAAAACACAATATTCTTTGTCCAAAAGAGGCGTTTTGGACAACTAATATTGTACTTTTTCTGATTTGAGCACAAGAGAAAGTTCATTTTTGTCGAAAGCGGCTGTCGGGTTTAATATTGACATATTCGACGATTTCGCCTGGAGATAGCGCTGAAAAGAGGCTCGCACTTGCCGTGTAATGCCGTTGACAAATAACTCGAACGCGATCTTCACACGCATCTGTGGACTCGCGACCAGCACATCTGGAAAATCGAAACTCTGCCTTGACTTATTCTTCAACGCTTTTTGGATATGAAAATGCCTGAACTGTGTCCAGCACATCTGGAACGCCGTGTTGCTTGCGCGCTTTGAACAGGTGTGCGATTGTTCGAGCGAGCGACGGCTCACACAAGCGCAGCCGCGACGAGCTCGGCGCACCGATCCTCTCATCGCGTCCATGCGCCTCTCGCGTCGCATCAGCGGCAAGAGCGTCACGCCGAGCGCATCCCCGTCCACGCCTACAGCCCCGGTCGCTGCTGTGACGGACGACGCGGCAGTCGCTGCGAGCCGAGGTGCGTGCGAGGGCTGGGTACACTTGCGCGCATGTATCACACGGAAGGCATCATCACCCTGATATGCTTTTGCTTGCGTGCTTCCTGTAGAAATGAGGTCTGCCGCGAGCGCGCCGCAGAGCGCTGGCGCGGACGCATCGACAGACAGCGATTCGGCGCGTCGCGGCAGTGAAGACGCGACCGCAGATATCCCTGCAGACGACGCGCACGAAGGAGCAGCGACGGCGATGGCGCCTCTGTCAGCGACAGCAGCAGCTCTCAGTAATACCAGCGAGGGAAGCAGCGCGATCGCATCAGCTGACGCAGCAGCGGCAGTGGATGACGCCGCGCGGTACTCTGTGGATCTACTGCAGTCGTTCGCAGAGGTGTGTCAGAAGGCGAGGAGCGGCGTGCAGACGTGCCACGTCGTCGCGGCGTTCGTGCAGGAGCGCGCGAGTATGGAAACCGCGTACGCTAAGGCACTGCTCCGCGTCGCGCAGTAAGTGGTTCGGTAATAGGTGTCGGTGCTGCTGCTTGCTGTGCATCCAGCAGCATGGTGCGCACATCGGTCGCTTGTCCACATCGCTCACATGCCCTGGCACATGCTTTGTCGAAATAGGAACGCGAAAGCAGACGACTGGGCACCGCAGCTCTCGCGCTCCTGGGCGGTCGTGCAGGAGACGCTCGAGAGAGCAGCGAGCGAGCGCGCGGCGTTTGCCAGCAAGATGCAGTCATCCATGGTGACGGCAGTCAAGGCGTTCGCGTCGCAGCAGGAGCTGCAGGTGCAGCGGCTCATCACAGGTTCGTTCTTTTGGATCCAAGCCACTGGAGCAACGAGATGTGTTTTCGCCAACTCACTCGCTTTTTGTGGCTTACAGAGGGCACGAAGGTGCGCAATGCGCAGCAGCACATGGTCGCGTCGCTGCACAAGGCGAAGGAGAAGTACGACCGCAAGTGCACGGACGCGGCCGAAGTGACCACGACGCTGCGCGTCAAGGCCGACTCGTTCGACAATGCGGCGCCAGCGCCGTCTTCGCTGTCGTCGCTGTCTTCCACGTTCTCGTTCGATGGCAGCAGCGACGACAATGCGCGCGAGCTCGCAGAGAAGCTGACGGCCGGCGCCGGGCAGCTGCTGACCAAGATGTGGGACACGACGTCGTCCTTCGGCAAGAGCTCCGTCGAGCGGCAGCGCAGCAAAGTCGACAGCTGCCTCGAGGATGTGATCTCGGCCGAGAAGCACTACATCCAGACCGTGGACTTTATGAACGCGCAGCGCCTGATCTACGAGCGCGAGGTCAAGGAGAACCTGCACGCATTCCAGCTCACGGAGGAGCAGCGCATCGAGTACCTCAAGGACTTGCTGCTACGCCAGCAGGAGGCGTTTATCAAGACGCACCAGCGCTCGGTGGATCTCTTGGAGCGGCTGAGGGACAGCGTCGGCTCGATCAACGAAATTGGTACGTGCGGCTGGCTGTGTAGCAAGCGAGCGTCTACGAGCTCTGCTGTGTGCGGCTGCAGTTATGAGCTCACTGGAATCCCCCTTGGTTGTGTATGCAGCGGACATTGAAGACGCGCTCAAGAGGCTTGTTGGGATGGACGCTGGCGACAGCAACAACGAGTTTGATCTCTCAACCAACGCGTTCTACAGGCGCATGGTCCACATGCAGGCGCTGTCGGACCAGGGCAACCACATGGTGAAGGTCGTGTCGAGCACATTTGCAGAGCTCATCGCTGCAGAGGATGGCGTGCTCCAGTCGCTGCAGAAGCAGCTTCGCATCCACGAGAGCGGGGCTGCGACCACCGGAGGCTCGGATCTCTTTGGCGCCTCGACGTCGTCGTCACAGCAGCAAACGGGGTCGTACCTGGCAGACGAAGGCGCGTCGATGCGAGAAGGATGGCAGGTCGCCCGAGACCAAGTGCAGCTGCTCATGAACGTTCACCAGGTACTGCGATTGTGACTCTGTGCCGCCTGTGTGCTTTGTCGCTCATACTCGATTCTCACTGATCCATCTCCACGTGTGTGTGACTGTGCGTGATCAGGAGTTTCGCTCGCTGCTGTCTGAGCCTGTGGCGTTGAGTCTGTCGACGATGAAGCAGCAGTACGAGAACGCGCGCAATGCAACCCAGGACAACTTCGCTAAATCGCACGCGTCCTTGTCCAGTGAATGCCACGCACACTTCAAGTTGCAGCAGAAGCTCGAAGCCAAGGCGCGTGACTTCATCGTCGTGTTCTCGTCTGTGCAGGACGCGAATGGAGGCATCAGTCTGAACTCGTCGACAATGACTGCCGAGCAGGCGGGAGCTCTGCTTCAGCAGTGCAGCAGCTTGATCCACGACCGCCGCGTCGAGTCGAAGCTGCGCCATCTGCACGAGGAGATGCGCGAGCTCCAGCACCGCGTCGCAGAGAGCGATGCGAACCTGAAGCAGCGGTTCAACACGTACATCCAGGACATCGAAGTGTTTGTCTCCGTGTACATGAAGAACGAGAAGTATCGCCTCCAGATCAAGAAGAGCTCACTCCTGGCGTTCGTGAAAGCCTACGAGCACATGCTCACGGGAGCGCTCGCAGTCGCTTCCAGGGCAAACGCGATCATGGAGAAGATCAGTGCGAGCAGCGACGTCATTGAGTTTGTCCACTGCCACCGCAAGCCGCACCAGCGAAGCAAGCGCATCGTGCCAGTGTACCACAACAACGACATCCTGAAAGATGCGCTGAGCGAGTACTACCGAGCAAAGATGAGCTCGCCGCCCTCAGTAGCGGCGTCTGAGGATCGAAAGCTGCGACGGAGTCCCCAGGCGTCGGAGCAAGCGGGGTCACCGCTGAAGACAGCGAAGCCAGCGAAGAAGCGCGAGCTCGCGCTGGATCTGGAGGTGATCACGGGAGCGAGTGCGGAGGACAAAGCCGATCGTGGCGGTGATCTTGCAGAGAGCAGCAGCTCAAGTCTCGACAGAGCAGTCGCGAGTGGTGATGCAGCGTCGGGGGCTGAATCCAGCGAGAACGAGAACGACGCGCAGCCGCTCGCGATGTCAGATTTCCAGAAGAAGTTCCAGGTGAGCACTTTGTCTGCGACCGCGTACTGAGAGATCTCAGAAATGAGCCCTGACGGACTTGCACTGGTGTCATTCGTGGGATATCTGTGCGTCTGAAATAGCTGGACAGTCCGGAGCAAGTGGTGGAGAGCTACTCGTGCGCGCTGTACCTGTCGAACTTCCCGTACCACGGCCGTCTCTACTTAACGCGCGACCACATCTGCTTCACTGGATGGCGAGACACCACCTATGTATGTGAGCTTGCAGTCGACGAACCACTTGAGGCATGTGATTCTGACGAAGCTGTGTGCTGTTTTTGTTTTCTTGGAACCAGGTGACGTCGTACTTGGACATCACGCACATCGAGAAGAAGAACACGGCGCTCATTGTGCCAAACGCGATCGAGGTGCGTCGTGCTGCTGTCCTTTCTTTGCCTGACTCATGTGCACTCACATGGCTACCGCGTTCATCCACTGTGCGCTGTCGCGTTCTGAGCAGCTATCTGTGCGAGGCGAGCGGGTGTTCTTCGCGTCGTTTGTCTTCCGGTGCGTGCTTGCTTGCATCATAGATCGCAGCGCGATGTTGATGCATGCTGAGATATGAACATGTGTGTGTTTGCTTCGTATTTATAGGGACGAGTGTTTCCAGTGCCTGCAGCAGCTCCAGGCGATCAAGAAGGGGACTGTCGCATTGATGACAGGGCGAGTCGCGGAGAGTGATGAGAGCGGCAGCGGGTCTGAAGCCACTTCCGATTCGCCTTCTCCATCACCACCAGCATCAGCAGCAACAGTAGGCGAATCCGGGTCAGCCATGGAGTCGTCGAGCGGCAAGAGCAGTCCTGTCTCGATCGCATCCGTGGCTCCAAAGTCGACGCTGCTGAGTCCAAGTGAAGCAGTCGAGTCTGTTGCTGACTCTGCTGCCGCTGCGTCGGATGCAGCAACGGCTTCCGCTGCGAAGTCGTCGTCACCTCCTCCAGTCGTCGTCGTGGCGCCGAGGCGCGTTCCAGAGAAAGACGCGATCCTCGACGAGTACGAGGTGATTCTCGACGAAGCCATGCCAGTTAGGTACGTGCATGCCGGAAAGATGCGTCGGTGCAAATCTGTGTTCGCGATGGCTGACATCGCGTTGATGTCTCTTGATGTGGGTGCTTGCAGCGTGGACTTTGCATCCTCCACGCTGTGGGTGGACTCGAGCGCGTTCCTTCAGCAGCATATGAAAGAGAGCGGCGAGACGAACATCAGCATCTCAGAGTGGAGCAAGACGCCAGTGACGTGCACGGCAGTCTCGACTCCCGAGACGTTCGACGGATCGCGTCGCGTGTTCTTCGTGCACAACAAGAAGTACATGGTGGGACCGAGCACGATCCCAACGACGCAGGAGCAGCGGTACAAGCTGGACCCTGGCGTGCGGCTGATCGTGAGCAGCAGCTCGACCGTGACGGACGTGCCGTACTGCGACTACTTTCGCGCCGAAAACCGCTGGGTCTTCAGCGCCACGAAGCATGACGGCGAGTGCCGCGTGCAAGTCGGCATACGCATCCACTGGATCAAGAGCACGTGGCTCAAGAAGCAGGTACAGCAGCTGTTCGCCTTGTCTTCACATAGTGTCGTTCGAACTCTCTCTGATGATTGCATTTTTTTCTACCAGATCGAGAGCGCAGCAGTCTCGGAAGCGAAGGAGAGCGCAAAGTCGTGGCTCGCTGCAGCGCTCAAGACAGCGAAGAGCCAGGCGTCGGGGTTGGTGGCTTCAAAAGCGCCAGTCTCGAGCAGCACACAGCGTCAAGGCAGCGACTCGGCGTCGGATGAAAAAAGCGGCGGAACTCGGAAGACTGTCGACACATCGGAGACGAAGACTCCCGCGCTTCCGGGCGACTCTCAGGCTGGCGTCGCAGTCTCTGTTGCTGCTGCAGACATGAGCCAGAGAGGCGGGGGATCGGAGCCAATCTTGAGCAAGTTTGCGCTCCAAGTCGCGAGTCTCTGCTGCGTGCTGCTGTTCATCTACACGATGCTCCGGATCTGCTCGACGCTCGAGCAGATGCAGGTGCTCACGCGTGAGACGCTTTTGCAGCAGCGGCAGCAGCAAGAGCTCTTCAAGGAGGTTATGCAGGCATTCCTGGCGCAGAACCAGCGCAACGGAATTGGGCGGTAGGTTCAACGGAGCCTTGCACACGGGATCGAGAGTACGGCATGCGCTGGTTCATAGTGGCAGCAATAACCAACAGCAACAGAAAGACGTCCAAAGCGCAGATCAAAGCAGGCAAGGGCATGGCAAAGACAGTAGGAGCGAGCGCATACACTCTCGACAAAGTCCTCCTTAATGTATCTCTATTATTTAAAACTCGTCGTCCAGCTCGTCGTCGTCGTCGTCCGCCTGAGCAAGAGGAAAGAATCGCAGCAGTGGTGGCGGTGTGAGCCATGAACAAGGCACGAGCGATGCGAGTCTGAATGGCTGTGTCTGTGTCTGTGTACCTCTTCAGAGTACGGCGAGAGCGCGGCAAAGTTGAGCGGCGGGATCTCTGGCGGTCGAAGCAGCGACTGGTAGCACTCGGAGTCTGGCAGCAGCTGGATCGCGCTCAACTCGTCTGCTCTCAGTAATACAACAGCAACAACAGCTCAGCATCATCCACGCTGTCAACAATACTGGTAAACTCGAGAAGCTGAACCACCAACGCCATACCTTCGTCGTCGTCGTGGGGATGATAGTCGTCAGACTCAGGCTCTGGAGAGAACTCCGAGCGTCCTGCTGCCGGCTTGTCGAGACTCTGCTGCTGGGGCCGGCTCGTTGTCACGAACGTGAGCGAGTGCTGCAGCACCTGGATCTCGCGCTGCAGCGCCGCGCAGTTCTTCTTGAGCGACAGGTTCTCCTGCCGGAATAGCGCGTTCTCTGTGAACATCCGAAGTCGAGAGTCAGAGTGTCAGCACCTATGTGATCTCACGAAAAGCTCCCCAGCGATAGGTTCCCGCGCTCACCAAAGTCCAGGTCGCCGCTGCTCTGGTTGCTGCTCGGAGGCGTCGCCTTCCCACAGGCACAGCGGGACTCCTGGCTCACTGGGGCTCTGCTGTTGCTGCTCAGAGTGTCGACGTACAAGTTGAACTCGTCGCGGATCTTGGACAGGATCCGACCGAATTGCTGCAGTCACCCCAGCCAGAGTCGCGTCAAGACATCCAAGCAGCCAAGGTTCGATTGGAACGACATACGCCTACGAACGCACCTCGTCTTGCTGGATCACAGCCTCGAGCGCCTTCTGGCACGCGCGGAACCGAGTCGCTGCTTTCTCATTGAGCTGCACAACGAACGTAAATCCCAAGGTGATGCAACACAAGGGAACGCTCAGTCACAACAGAAAGCCAGCATGTGAGGATGAGCTCGAGCGATCAGCCGAACCTTGGAGCGCTCGATCTCGTTCAGACGCTCGACGAGCTCGACCTCGAGCTGCACAGTGCAGGACTTGAAGCCTCCGACGACGGTCTTGCTGGCTAGTCTCTGCTGAGACGAAGGATATGCAGAGCTTGCAGAGGCAACAGGAGCGCCTGGGTCCAAACAGCTCTGGCGCTTGGGTCGCGACACTGGTGCTGAAGCTGCGAACGGGTCGAGCGTCCGCGTTTTCTGCGGATGCGGAGGCGGCAAGTGCTGCTGCTGTAGCAGAGTAGTGGTCGCTGCACTGGACGGGCGAAGACTTCCCGAGTACCCCGAGAGTTTGTCGGAGGACAGCTGCCGCGTGAGCAGGGACTTTGGCGTTGGCTTGGCTGCAGCGGAAGCCGCGAGACTCCGCAGTACTGCGAGCTGCTCGTGGGTCATCTGCGCGCTGCTCTGCTCCACGGCGCTCAGCAGTTTCTTGCGGATCGTTGACGCGGACTGGCAGCGTCTGCGATATCGTACGCGGAGGAGGAAGTGTCAGAGTCATCACACTCTCAGCGCCGCTCGCAAGCAAAGGCTGGCGGGAGTACCTAAGAGAGCTCTGGAGATTCGATGACGAGAGTGCTGTGCCTGTGGGCTGTGCCGACGCAGCAGCGGCTCGAACTTTCTCGATGCACGCAGCTTTCACGGACGGCGAGCGCGTGGAGGCGTTGCTGCTTGCGGGTTTGCTGTGATTTGAAGCAGTAGTGGACGGCGCGCGCTCGCACATGTCGATCCGCAAGTCCAGGAATGCGTCCTGCTCAACATCCCAACAGCGATCGTCAGGACAACTGGTGAAGCTACAAACTAGGACGGCAGTAGATGAACACCTTCGCATCGCCTCGCTTCGACGGCGCCTCTGGCTCCGCAGTCTTCAGTCCAAAGAGCTGCTCAACACACTCAGAGATACCACAGCTGAGCAAAGGCGTTCTCCAGGCAGTTCGAGGCGAAAGTCGCCGAGAGTTGTCTTACAGAGGTCGCCTCGTACGCCGCACTTCGTCGACGCAGCATTTGCTCACGCGATCAGCATCCACAGCCGCTCAGCACTGCGTTGTCGTGGCGTGGAGTCCTCGGTGAAGACAAGCTGTGTGCTCTGCTGATCGTGCTTCATCGGAGGCAGCGCGAAAATAGCCGCTGGCTGGCGGCACAAGCGAGTCGCAATTGCAGCAAAAGCGCTGGAAATACATCAGCTCATGACAAAGCGTGAGGGTGAGTGGTCAATGGTACAAAAATTCACTCGCTCTCGTCGCTTTTGCTGCTACACGCACAGGCGCTCCACGCTCCTGGCTGGCGCTCGGCACGCTTCTCTATGTCTCTGTCTCATTCGTCTAATCGCTGTCCTCGTCCTCATCCTCGTCCTCGTCGAAGACGCCCTTGCGGCGGTTGCGGTTCAGGTGCATGTCTGCGAAGCTCGTGTCGAGCATCGCGAAGCCGTTCGGTTTGTGCGCTGGCGCTGCTGGCAGCTTCTCCTCCTCGTCGTCGTCGTCTCCGTCCTTCTTCTCCTCGCGCTCTTCCTGTTCTGCTGGCGCCACCACCGGCTCCTCTGTGTCCACAGTCTCTGGAGTCTTGAACGCCTCCGGCCTGAGCACAGCACGAGAGTTACGCATGGTTAGCGAGCGAACCATTTCCCACGAGCTCTTGGGGGCTGTAACAATCGCAGTGGCGTCTCTGCTGATGTGAATCGCGCTGCACGCACCAGAGGTTCATGGTCTTGAGGTTCTTGATCTGATCCTTGTACAGAATGTGCTCGACGATGGACGTCACGGCCGCTTTCTTCTTGCCCTTGGACGTTGACGCCTCGTTCTCCGAGTCGCCCGACGCCACGATGAGGAAGTCGCCTGATCGGATGGTGATGACAGTGCACGACAACACAGCTCGATTAGAGCGCCTGCGTCCTCATATACACTAGACAATGCAATTGCGCAGCGTACCGCGCTTGACCCAGATGAGCTTGCGGAACTTGGTCGGCAGCATCGTGACGGCGACGGCGCCGTGCTCGTCCTGCACCTCAAAGAGGTTGCTGCCGCGCAGCCCCACGACCTTGACGATCTGCTCGTTCTCCTTGGGCTCCGGCGCGTCGTACAGCACCTTCTTCGTCACGCCCTTGCGGTAGTTGGTCTTGCGTCCGCTGCCCGACATGTTGCCGCTCTACCTATCTGCTGCTAGCTGCGTGTGTGTGTGTGTGCGAGTGCGAGTGCGGGAGCTCGTCGTGATCGAAGCTCTTCGTTGGATTTGTCATGCTCTGCCGCCACTCAGCGAGATGGCTGGTTTTCGAAAGCGATGTGATGCGTTTAGCACCGGGCAAAGTATAGCTATTCTGCAATAGGTTTCGTGGTCCCAGTGCACGCTTTTGGCATCTCGATGTAGCGGCAAGTTTGAGACAGATGTCCCCCTGCAATACGGTGACCGGCTTACGCTGCGTTCGAGAGCTTTCGCTACCAAACACCACCAGATCATTTCCATTTCGCGCCGAAAGACTCGAGCGCCGTGAAAGCAGCAGCAGCAGCAGCAGGAGGAGACGCGATGGCCGGACGAGGACGCGGCCGTGCGTCGACGCTGCCGGCGTGGATGACCAAGAGCGGCGACGGCCCTGTCGCCAGCTCGCAGCCGCAGCGCGCGATGTCCCCGTCGGCACCTGCGGGCTCGCCAGGCGGACGCGGTGGCGGTGGCAGCGGCGCGCCGTCCATTCCATCGCCCCGCAAGGGACAGTTTGACGACGCCCCCGAGCCCCCACGCCGTGGCAGCATGGGCAGCAACAACAGCAACAACGACTTTAGAAGAGGCAGCGATCGCCCGAACGGTGGCGGTGTAGACAGAGCCGGCGGCGGTGGCGCGCACAAGCGCTCGCAGTCGCCTGTTCGAGCGCCGCCGCAGCGGAACTGGCGCGCGGGCAGTAGAGAGCGCTCGCGCTCGCGCGACCGGCAGCCACCACCGCCGCGTAGCAGCCGCGAGTTCTCGCGAGACCGAGAGCAGATGCCGCCGCCGCGTGGTCGAGAGGAATGGGATCGCCGACCGCCTGGCGGCGGTGGTTACAACAGCTACGACCGGCGCGCAGAGTACCCGTCTCGCGACGACAGGGGTCGCTCGGAGCGCCGGTCGCGGTCTAGAGACCGAGGCTACAGTCGTGGGGGCGGTAGTGACTATCGTTCCGACCCGCGATACGCCGACCGCGGGTACTCGTCACAGAGTGCTAGCAATGGCGGTGGCGACCGCTACGAGTCCTACTTTCGCGGAGGTGGTGGCAGCGGCGGTGGCGGTAGCCGCGAGTACAGAGGCGGTGGCGGCCGAGAGTCGGAGCCGTCGCAGCGCCGTGATGATTATTACGACCGCGGCTACGGCCGCGTGTCGGGTCCTCCAGGCGGCGGTGGTGGTCACGACGACCGCACAAGCCGCAACTACTCGGACTACCACCGCTAGAACGCCTGGAGCAGCAGCAAACAGGAGCACGCCAGCAAGCACAACAGTACGCATGCATCGGAGAGCGAGTTGCATGGACAGGAGCAGCAGAATAACGTGAAAGATAGCAGCATGGGCCATAAATGGAGCTCTTCATCCATCATGGAGACAACTGGTTGGTTGAGATGACTTTGTGTGCATCTGGTGTGTGGATTCGTGAGGCGAACTGATCTATTCTCGGCACAGAGTAAACGGCGAAAATAGACACCAGACGACAATGGTGACACGCATGGAGCGCGCGAGTGGCATCGAGCAAGGCGGAACACAGATCCGAGTTCGCTGCGAGAGTCCATGTCGCCTGCATCCTCCTCGCCCGTGGCGCGTGGGCAGCCCAAGGCAGCAGCAGCAGCAGCAGCAGCGAGAGAAGGCTCGGGGCAGACAGCGTTTGGAGATGCGTCGCCGCCGCGAGTGGCGTCAATGAGAGAGCGGAAGCGGTCGGATTCGTCGGATTCGTCGTCGGAAGACACCAGCACTGGTGCAGTACGACCGCTGCCAGTGGAAACCACAAGCATGCAGCAGTCAGCGCCACCAGTCCAGAGCTCCAAGAGCGGGGCTGGAGCTGAGGACTCTTCGTTGTCGGTGAAAGCGCTCGTGGCGACAACAGAGACGCACATTCAGCAGCAGGGTGTTGTGCTACAACAACAGCAGCAGCAGCAGAGCGCAGCGAGAGAGCCAAACAAACTCCTCACAGTCGCGAGAGGACTCATGGCGACAACCCTCTCGCCTCGTTCCAAGCCCAAGAGCTCCAATATCACGAACAACGCCAGCAACGCCACCGCAACAACAACACTAACAAAGTCAGCGTCAGCCATCACTGCATTTGGCAAGTTCCGTCGCGCCAGCATGAGCGCCAAAGGCGAACTCAGCCCCAGTCCGTCGGCAGCATCAACAATCTCGACACCACATGAACCACAGCCTTCAGCCACTGCCAAGTCCGCACACAAGAAGCCCGAGCTGACAGTCCAAGTCGAGCAAGGCGCCAGCGACGACCATGAAGACAGTCGAAAGGGCTCGAGTGCCGACTCGGGACACGACTTTGTCGACGAAGTGCGCAAGACCCTCGAGCAGCTCGTCGCTCAGCTCGACAGCGTCGAGCCAAAGAAACTCTGCGCGATTCGCCTCGGAGGCGAGCTGCGCGGACTGCTGGGCAAGGCGCAGGACGAGTTCGGCGCCTACGAAGACGCGTTCGTGGAGCACGCGGCGCAGGTCGGCGTGTCCATCGCGCTGCAGAACTTCTCGGCGTCGCTCGCGCAGGTCTACGAAATCGTCGCGCGGCTGCAGACTGCGAAGCCGTTCCTGCTCAACAAGAAGTTCAAGCGCGAGGTGCTCTTCGCGTTCCAGGAGATCAACTCGTACTACACGTCGCTCTTCATGGAGCTCTCGATGGCGGTCGCCAAGCGCGCCGGGGTGGTGCTGCCGCTGCCGAGTCCCGTCAAGCCCCAGGCGCGAGTGGTCGAAGAAGAAGAAGCTGTGGAGTCAGTGGCAGTCGTGACTGAGAAGAAGAAGCAGCCACGTCCAGAGCCGCCTAAAGGTATGCGGAATGGCTTGATTGCCGCGTTCGTGTTGGCGCTCAGGCTCTGACTGACATCGCGATGGTCTTGTGAAGTAGAGCCGCCGATTCCATTGGCCGACGTGACGTGTCTCGAGGCACATCAGTGGTTCTACGGACACCGGCGGGAGAAGAGCTTGTCCAAGGCGCTGAGCTTGTACAAGGTGCGAGCTCGCTTCAGATACCTGATAGCTCAGAGTGAAGGGAATGGCTCTCACCACATGCTTCCCTAATTGTCGATAGCAAGCGGCGGAGCTGGGCAGCGTGGAAGCCAAGACGAGCCTCGGCGACATGTTCTTCAGCGGCACGGGTGTCGAGAAGGATCTGCTCGTCGCGGAGACGTGGCTGAGCGACGCTGCGAGCGCTGGCAGCATTGACGCATGCTTTCTCCTCGGTCGCTTGCTGGTGAGTGGGACTTGTTTGCTGTCGAGTCGGTCGGTGATGGCTACTGGCATCCACTCATGCGATGTGCTGCCACCCAACAGAGTGAACAAGCCCTGGCTCAGCAGCAGAACGAAAGCAAGCAGCGCGAGCTGTACTCGCTCGCGACGATCCGCTTCGCTCACGCAGCCGAGAACGGACACAGCGGCGCACAGTATGAGCTCGGTACGGGTGGCTTGCTTGGCGATTGACTGCGGCTCGCAAACAGCAGTCAGACTGACTGACGCTCATTTATGAAATCCCAGGATGTCTTCACGAGCGAGGCACCGCTGGCTTTCGAGACGCGCACCAGGCGCTCGTCTGGTACAAAAGGGCGGCAGAACAGAGCCACACAGCAGCAGAGGCGAGTCTCGGACGCATCCTCTATAAAGGTATCGGTGGCGATGTCGGCAAGAGCGAGCGAGACATCACCCAGGCGATCCATTTCCTCCAGCGCGCAGCAGCAAAGGTACTTGCTTTGTCGATCGATGTCAACAATCTGTCCCGATAAACCACTCTCATTGCAGCTAAACCGATTTCCACACCACTCGATGGCAGAACGACGCGAGCTCGCAGATGTTCCTGGGCAGACTCTTCTCCCGAGGCGACGGTGTCAAGATCGATCTCGAGCGTGCGATCGCGTTCTACCGCAAGGTGAGCAGCTCTTGTTCGCCGTCATCCTGGCACCGCCATTCTCTATCCTTTGATCATCAGTTGCTCAGTGCCGCACCGTTGCGATCGTCTGCCTGATCTTCGATCTTGATGCTTCGTCAAGGCTGTCGAGGGCGGCAACTTCCAAGCCATGTTTGAGCTTGCGCAGCTTTTGCTGGCTCCGGACAGCCCCGAGCACTCACCAGCCTCGATACGCTTCAGCGACAGAGAGGAGACTCACGACGAAGCACTGCGTCTGCTGCTGAATGCGGGCGCTGCGGGCGTGACGGACGCGTTCTTTGCTGTCGGCGAGCTGCTCGAGCACTCCAAGTTCTTCAGAGACAAGGCTGCAGCACTCCGGTTCTACTCCAAGGCTGCGAATGCCGCTCCGGTAAGGAAGCCGTCGGCAATGAACGGCTGGGATGTTGGCTTTCTGCTTGATCGCACCATCGATCGATAAACACTCACCGGGTGACTGGATGATGTCTTTCCTGGATGCACAGAGCCACGCGAAGGCTGCGAAGCGCGGCGCCGCGATGCACTACTCGGGCATCGGCACCGTGGCCGACAAGTGGAAAGCCCACGCGTTCTACGCCGTCGCAGCGAGTGCCGGCGACGCTGAGGCGCTCAACGCGCTAGGTACGGCAGCAGGGTTCACCGTTCTCGGGGACAGCTCGCCGCCTTCGTTTGCTTGGCTTGACTGAGATCACTGAAATTCGTGTGTGTGTGGGTTTGGCCAGGCTTGATGTACGAGGAGGGCGAAGGCTGTGACCTGGACTTCAAGAAGGCGGGCGAGTGCTATCGCCAGGCAGTGGAGCTGAGGAATCCGCACGCGCACTTCAACCTCGGCTGTCTGCTCTCGCAGGGCAAAGGCGTGCCCAGGAATCTCGACGCCGCCCAGGCGCACTTCCAGCAGGTGAGACGGTGCTCCCATTGTGTGCGTTTGGCAGTTCTTCCAGAAGGCAGCAGGTTGATTTACTGACATTGGCACCTTTCATCTGTTGCTCAGGCGCTGGCGCTCGGGTACTCGCTGGCTCGCGACTTCCTCAAGCCGACGGAGTGACTGGATGAGCTGCAGCGCTTCATGATCGGATACTGCAACAACGCGGAGGCGAGCGTTAACACTGTGATTTTATTATAAGTACCCCACCCAGGCAGCGAAGGGCAGTGAGATCGAGTGTTAGCGCTACATAGAATGCAAATCAACCCATGCAATGGAGCACGCACGCGCGCACGCGAATGGACGCGCTCAGATCTCTGACGGTGGTAGGGAGAACAAGAACGCTGTGCGCTCCGCGAGAGGCATGCAGAGAGAAAGAAGGCAGCCCCCGCCCCTTCCAGACGCCTCACTTCCGTGCGTTAGCCCGCCCTCGGCTCCACTTAAGCAAACTCCCGTCGCGCGTACTTGCTTTCGTCCATAAACTCTACAGCAACGGTGCGGTTCGAGAACCCGCGACCGTGCAGCTCCGCTGCCGCTGCCTGCGCCGACGTCACGGCGTCGTACTCCACAAATACCTGATGCGGCCAGCAGCCACACACACACACACACACGCACACAATAGGCAAAACGTTAGCACATCAGCACAGCAGACTATTCGCAAAGACAGACACACATTCACTCACCTTTCCAACCGCGCTGTAGACGCCATCGCGCGGACGCGGCAGCACAATCGAGACGACGCGGCCGAAGCGCTCGCACTCGCTCTTGATGTCGTCCACGATGTCCGCGTACTCCTCCTCGTCCTCGAGCTCCTGCGGCGTGACCATGTTGAGCAGCACGACGACGCGCGACGGCGTGCCGAGCGGGATGCTTGGGATGCCGAGTCCGGCCATCGTGATCGCCTGGAGCGCCGCGTGCGAAGGGTTCAGCCCCATCTCCAGCCCCGAGTTCACCGTGCCGGCTGCGCTCGCGACGGCCTTGGCGTTCTCCTGCGACATCGCGCGGCGCACCGTGAGCGTCTTGTCGCCGAGCTTCATGTCGTTGAGACCGAGGCACGCGGCGTCCGTGCTGTTCGGGTCCAGGTACTCGCAGAAACCGTAGCCCTTCGACAGGTTCGAGTTGAGCTCCTTGACCAAGTGGAACGACTTGAGCGGCCCGAACGCTTGCAGCAGCTCCTTCACCTGCTCCTCGTTGAGATGGTACGGCAGTCCTCCGATGAAGACCTTGCCAGGACCATCGCTCACGGTCGTCGACACAATGCCCAACGCCGCGAGGTTGAGTCGCGGGATCGGACCGAGCTCCGTCGGCACCGTCGCCGGGTTGTAGTCGTTCGGGCGGCGGATCTTGAGCGGCTGCCCGCGGAACGCCACGCCGTCCAAGTTCATGCATGCCGTCGTGAGCTCAATGGTGCGCAGCTCCACGAACGCGAAGTGGCGCTCGCGGTTGATGTAGACCGACACGACCGCGCCGCCTTCCTGGCGCTCGCCCAGCGCGCGGTCGATCACGTCGTTGAAGAACTCCGAGATCTCGGACTCGTTCACGTCGCCAATGCCGCCCACGTACAGGCGGCGCGCGTGGCGAGTCTGCTGCGAGTTGGCACCAAACGAGTGCGACGCCGCGATCTACAGAATCAGATCAAGCAAACACGACACACACGATTAGGATACAGGGAGAAGGACAGCAGTAGGGGTTAGCTTCGCGCGCGTTTGGTGCAAGGGATAGAGGGGATGCTCGCTCCGCAGAGATCGCTCTCGCTCTCTCTCTCAAGCCACAAAGCGTCTGCGATGTGGTGCGCAGAGCGACGCGAGCAGACACACAGCAACGACAACGAAACAAGAGATGGTTCGTGTCAGCCGTCGGTCCATATCCCACACGCACTCGCCCACACGTCCACCCACATGTACGCCACGCAACAAACAATAGGCAATCCTGAGTCCAGGCACTCACCCCAGGCACGAAGGCGTGCGCAGGCGCGGCGGCAGGCGCGGCCATCGCAGACGCACCGAACGACGCCGGGCCGACCGAGCCCGCGAGCGCCGCCATGTTCTGCTGCAGAATCGCCTGCGCGGCGTAGGCGGCGGCGTTCTCCTCCGTCACGCCAGGCGGCCGCACGTCAAAGTACGACTTCTTTCTCCGGCGCACGATGCGATCGCGGCTGCGCGACTTGGACCTGCTGTCGGAGCGGCGCGAGCGGCGGTCTCGCGAGCGGTGATGGTGGCTCCTGCGCTCGCGCGAGCGGCTGCGGTCGCCCTTGTCGCGGCCCGACGGCGAGCGGTCCTTCGACGAGCGCGACTTGGACGACCGGTGGCGGTCGCTGCGCTCTCTGCGGTGCGAGCGCGGCGACGAGCTGCGGTCCCGGCGATCGCGGCTGCGGCTGCGGCGCGACGAGCTGCGTCCCGAGTCGTCGCGCCTGGCGGATCCATTGCGGTCGCTCGAGACTTGCTGCGGCGTCGGCTCCTATTATCCGCATGTAGTCACAACACGCCAGCTGATTACTATCTAACCATTTTCAACCCCAACATATTCACACTGTACCAGCACCAAGCAGCACAACATAAGGATGGATATCGAAAACGTACCGGCGCGTCAGCGAACTGGTGCGGCACTGGCGGCAGCGCCGTCGGCATCTGGTGCGGCGGCGGCTGCTGGTGGTAGAACTGCGTCGCGCGGAAGGCCGCCATCGACGTCGGCGCAGGAGGCGCCTGCACTGGCGGCGGCGGTGGTGGTGCGTAGGAAGGCGCGACTGGCGCTGGCGCCTGCGCTGGCTGCATTTGCTGCTGCATCTGCTGCTGCATCTGCTGCTTCTTCATCCACGCGGGCATCGTGAGCTCCCGTCCGCGTCCGGCCATGGCTGCTGGGCTGCGGGGAGAGAGGTAGAGAGAGCGGGCGATGAAGGCGGAGCTGCTCGTGGAGAGGAGTTCTGTCGGTCGATCCGGCGCGACCGCTTGCTTTCGCTTCTGCTTTTGTGCGTTGGCTTGGCTGGCGGCGGGCTTCTCGTTTGTATGGGAGTTTGTATGGTCGCGGCTTTGAGTGGCCCCCTCTCTGTGCCTTTGGCTATGTGGACCACACGTTGCAGAATGAAGGGGAAAGTTCGTTGCTGATTCAGAGTGGAGATGATACAGCCCTGTCCAAAATGGTGCAGACTGCCATAGCATTTACAAGAGGCACAACGACCAGATGCCATCGCGAAAAACAATGGATCGGGAAAATGCACGAGAACTCGCTCGGAGCGCGGCGCTCTGTGCATTCATACGCTCGCTCGTCAGGCTCAGCAGCAGCTGCCCCTCGAATGTATCACTGACACACCGGACGTCACAGTCCGTCGCACTTGGTTACTCACTGGGAAACGCCGTCGCCGCAGTCCTCCAGCGTGCGCTGCGCGACGAGCAGCTCGTTCTCAGCGTCGCTCGCGATGTGCTGCCACGTGCACGCCGGCAGCTTCTTCAGGCGCTTGACGGCTTCAATGCACGCGTCCTGCTTGCAGTATGCGACCGCTTGGTCGTGGCTCACCCACTTGTACGGCAGGAACAGCAGCGGGTGCGTGCACTTCTCCAGGAGCTCCCACGTATCGTCCTTCCCAGCGCCGAGGAGCACAGCGCGCAGCTGCTGCACGCCACGGCAGCCCTCGCTTGTCTCCGCATCGGCAGTAGCACCAACAGTGGCGACGACCAGACGTGCTTGATTCGGCTGCGTCTGCATCGCTGCCGCGAGCAGCCCCACGGACGCGATCGCAGCGGTGCTCGAGGTCTTCATCGTGTCGATCGGATTGGCTTGTGCTGCGTTGAGCGAGCGGAACAAAAGGAGCAAAATGATGGAATCTGATTCTGTCTGCGACAGCGCGCACACATTTCTGTGCCCCCGAAAAGTCGCGCGAGAATGGAAATGCGGCCACAGCACAGCACCACTAGCGCACAACAACGACAGCAGAGCAGCATGAGCGCCAACCGCGAGGTGACCCGCGAGACGCTCGAGCTCTTCCGCGCGAGCGAGAGTGGCGACGCCAAGGCGGTCGCGGCGCTCGTCAAGACGGCGGATCTCAACTGGCACTGCACGCAGTCGGTACGGCTTTGGGTCCACGAGCTGTAACCTTTGCATTCACTTGTCAGTGAATGTGCGTGGACGTGCGGCTGACGCGCTGGCGGGACATGACACAACAGTATGGCGCGACGGCGATCGTCGCGGCGATCATGAACGGCCACAAGGACGTGGTGCAGCTGCTGCTGGACGCCGACGCCGACATTGGCGCGCTCAAGACCCCGGTGCGTCCCCCAATCGAGCACTGCGAGATGGCTGCACAAGCGCATGCTGGCTCATGCAGCTCTCTCACTCGTTGTCTCTACCCTGCGCATCAGGATCGCAACAGTCCGCTGCACGAGGCGGCGTTCCGCGGCGAGCCGGAGATCCTGCAGCTGCTGCTGAGCAAGATTCAGCGCAACAACAACCAGTCCGTCTCGGCGCTCGTCGACCTCCAGAACCAGGTATCGCTCGTCTTCAGTCTTCCGCTAGCCTCTCTCTTCATGAGCTGGTCATGGCTAACAGCAGCCGCAACGCTGCGCTCGTCGCCACCAGTTTGGCAACACGCCTCTACACAACGCGGCGCGCACGGGCGACCCCGACTGCGTGGCGAATCTGCTCAAGGCGGACGCCAAGATCGCCGTCGCGAATATCGTGCGTACACAATTACTGCTCGCCCAGTCGTAACTGGCAGCACAGCGCATTCGTATGACTCTCGCTGTGTTTCTGTGTGTTGTGTTGTGTATCTGCTTTGTCTATCAGAACGGCTCGTTGCCGCTGCACCACGCGTGCTACTGCGATTGCGCGAACTTGGCGGTCGTGAAGCTGCTCGTGGACGCTGGCTCGGACGTGAACGCGCGCGATGCGCAGGGCTGCACGCCGCTCATCATCGCGGCGAAGAAGAACCAGACGGACGTGATCGACTACCTGCGCTCGCACGGCGCCGACGCCAAGCTCAAGAACGCGTTCGGCGAGGACGCGCTGCACTTCGCCACGCTGCGCGAGAACGCGAACGCCATCGGATTGCTCGAGGAGTGAATGGAGCCCAAGACTGCGTAGGGACCGAGCACGGCAGCTTTTATACATTATTCGACACTGCGTAGCTCTCTCTCTTCATGGCTGGACTGTACGACGATTATGTGTCTATGCGCTCTCGGACGCTTGGGGGACGGCGTGCGTGCGGCAGACCGGGCAGTTGAGCCGCGTGTGGAACCAGAGGCAGATGCACGTGTCGTGGAAGCGGTGGCCGCAGCGGAGCTCCACGCCGCCGCGCGCCGCTGGAGCGCTGTCGTCGCTCGTGCGCTGCAGGCTGTTGAGGCAGATCGAGCAGTCGTCCTGTTCCAGCTGCTGCTGCTGCTGCGATGGCAGCCGCTTGAGCGACTCGATGACGCAGATCGCGGCGCGGTCGTTCGGGTACTCCACGTGGCAGAGCTCCTCAGTGCGGCGCAGGATCTCGCGCAGCAGCTCGCAGCTCTGTAGCCACTGCGCGCGCGCAGACACGAGCCGCAGCAGCTTATAGAAGAACGCAGTCACGCGCTCGCACTTGGCATCCATGTGGCGCTTGCCGATCGTCTGCAGGCTCGAGAGCTTGTCCCAGTGCTTCATCTCCGCGCGCAGCTCGTCGCACATGGCGCACTGCGCGCACCGCTTCGTCAAGAGCCCGTGGCGGTGCTTCTTGACGAGCCGCAGCAGCTGCGACTCGAAGCTCTTCACCTCGCTCATGAAGACGCCGAAGCCCCACTTGGCGTCCACGACACCCGCGGCGTCCACGCGCTTCATCTCGACGAAGAAGCGCGCCTTGAGTCGGCTCTTGGTGTGCGCGACGTTCACCTCCACGCGCACGTCGCTCAGGCTCGCGCCGCGCCGCACGTCGGCGAGCTGGTACACGCGCTCGACGGCTCGAGAGGAGAGCTGATGCTGCGGGCGTTGCGGCGCGTGACAGCATCCGTGGCTGCTGCTACTGCTCGTAGGTTGTTGACGTATAGACAGCATGACGAGCGAAGGTGTTCACTTCATGCGTCGCGCACGTGGCTGCTGATGGAGCTGTGCGGCTGGCTGGGCTGAGCTGTCGTGGGCAGATTGCGGAATGGCAGACACGGCCCAGGAACTGCGTCACGCGATGTGCTAGCTGTGCGGGCGGGTCGAGGGGGAGACGGCGCGTGACCCACAAGAACAGAAGGAAGAGGGAGGGATGCGATGCCGTAATCCTGGACGCATTCGCGGCCAACAACAGCCGGTTCCGATAGTGACGAAAGCGAGGGAGTGTCTGTTTTTGCGATGCTTCCGTGCGATGTTCGGCTGCTGTTAGTCGAAGGGAAAGCGCAGCAGCTGGCGGCGCGTCTTCCGGGCTGGCAAAGCCTCCGCGAGCGTGGAAAGAAGGAGTCTCGTCGCCTGCGTGTGTATGTCTGTGTGTGTCGGATGCTCCCATGCCGCAAGCACAGAGCTCACGCGCTGCAAGTCAGCTGGGTGGACCCTCGTGCATCTCGGTGTCAATGTCGACGCCATGGAGATCGCCCGACTGACACAGTTGACAATCGACATGTTCTGTTGAGCAACCGCGAGAAGCGCTCCACCCAACACCAGGAGCTCCCCGACTGCTGATCGAGAGACGCGTGCCAGAGGAAGCATCGCATACAGCAGACTCTCTCGCCATC
Organism: Globisporangium nagaii; assembly: GCA_023335995.1. Classification (NCBI taxonomy): domain Eukaryota; phylum Oomycota; class Peronosporomycetes; order Pythiales; family Pythiaceae; genus Globisporangium; species Globisporangium nagaii. Next base: position 20,789 of record JAADWH010000408.1, read on the forward strand.
TCACAGTCAGCGCGTCGGTTCGTCCATCGTAACGACAGCCACGGCATCTCGAATTCGTCGATGGCCATGCGATGAAACACAACAAAGCGGTAGAAAGAAGAATACCTTTCGTTACTTATTCAGCCATTACATGTGTTGTCGTGAACGAGTCTCTGTCCTTCTCGACAAAGAAAGAGACAGAGAGATCGATCGCGCAACGGGAGCGGTCAGAGCGTGAGAGAGAGCGACAGCACTGCACTTAGTACTGCGCCTTCTTGGCGGCCTCGGCGGCGATCGCCTTCTCGCGGAGCTCGAGCTTCTTCTGGGTCTTGAGACCCATGATGCCACCGCCCCACTTTCGGCGCGCAACACCGTCGTCGTTGAACTTGGTCTTGAACGCGCTAGCGAGCGAGTCGAACTTGCTCTTGTCCTCCTTGTTCACGTGCGTGAGCGCCACGACCGCGGCGTTCTTCTTGTGCACGAGCTGTCCGAGGCGAGCCTTGCCCTTCACGATCGAGTATGGGATGTCGAACTTGCGGCAGAGCGCTGGCAGGAACACCACCAGCTCGATCGGGTTCACGTCGTGCGCGATGATCACCATCTTCGCCTTCTTGTTCTCGATCAGCGACGTCACGTGGTTGAGACCGTACTTGATCACGGCTGGCGGCGCCGAAGCCTCCTCCTTGCCGGCGGCGATGTTGCGCAGACGCAGGGTCTTAGCAGCCTTCGTCTCTGGCTGGTACTTGAGCAGCAGCTTGAAGAGGTCCGCCGCCGTGTTCTTGTCCACCGTGTTGGTGAACTGGTTGATCGATGGAGGCACCTTCAGGCGCTGGTACAGGATCTTACGCTGGCGCTGAATGCGCACGTAACGTGGCCAGCGCACGAAGCGGGACAGGTCGCGCTTCACCTATTGACACACACACAAGACACACCACACACATGTCAGCACGCGCTGGCACAGACAGACGGGCGGTGGCGACGTGATCACCACACCATGGTGAGCAAAACAGAGTTCACAGCCCCGCGCTCGACGAAGAGAGCAGCGGGGCGAGAGTGATAGCGTTCGTACCCTTTGAGGCGCACAGCCACCCGCCGCCTCCCACTAAAGAGAGGCGACAGAGCGGCTGAAGCGTCCACAAAGTTTGTGTCATTGCGGTCGTGGAGACCCGCTACACTTCCGGATTTGTACCACCAGCTCCGCAATGGTACCCGGCAGTCGTTCCATCTCTCCAGCGACGGAGGAGTACTGGACTGCCGGTGCGGAGCCGATTACCCAGAGAACGTGAACTACTATTCGCCCTCTCCCCGTCCTCTCTGTCTGCCGCACAGCGACAGGCAGAGAGCGACAGAGAGATCGATGGCAAATCGTATCGGTTCGGCGCGGTGTTGTTTATACCTGGACATCACCGCCGAGACGGAGGTTCTTCGGGGTCGACACGAACAGAGGGTCCTTCTTCGGCTTGGTGCTCGACGGCTTGGCGCCCTTCACAGACTTGGTCGTGGTGACCTTCGTCGTGGTCGTCGTGGTCTTCTTCAGCACTTTCTTGCTTGGCTGTCGTTCGGAGAGCAAATAATCGCACAGATAGTCAGCAAATGTGCGCACTCATAGTCGGATACGTGGCTCGCTGCCCGATGCTCTCTCGTGCAGCGCCTGCGGCAGAAGGCGACAGGAAGAAAGACGTAGGCGCGCGCTCACCATTTTGACTGATCACTCGTAGATGGCGAATAAACGAATATGCCGGCGGAGCGCATTTTCGGCCGACGCCGTCCACGCCAGCCAGCCCCCAACCACACACACCAGTCGTTCCCCAATCGTACTTTGAAGGGAACACCCAATCACAGACCAATCGTTCGCGATCGGACTTTGTAGAACAGCCAATCAAAAGACGGACAGTCTCGCATTCGAACCTTGGAGAACAGATGCAGTATTTTTCCAGCTCCCGACTAGGTGCGCTCTGATTGGCTACCGACAGAGTCTGATCCGATTCCCAGCACTCAAAGCGTCGTCGTGAAGCAGACAGACTGCCATCGTGTCGCGACTCGCTCGCTACCCACGATGCGCCTCCTTCTCGCTTGCTCACTGCGCTCCTCGGCATGACCACGTTGACTTTCAATTCCACGACACAAAACAAATGCTGAATTCAAAAATGACGACTTCTCTCGCTGCCTCCACACAACGCACACTCCGAGTCAGGACGCCTTTCCCTCAGACAGACGCAACGTGCGCCTCCAGCTCGCCGAACACGCGCATGCCGCGCTCGACGAGGTCGGACTTCCACTGGAAGCTGCGGTGCAGGTAGAACGCGTCGCGGAGCTTCTGCGCGTACGGCAGACGGCGCGTTGGAGCACTGTGGAACATCGCGTTCTCTTGGATGATCGAGTTCAAGACCAAGAAGAAAGGAGCGGTGCCGAACTCCTGCGCCAAGCACACCGTCGAGACGCCTTTCGGTAGCATCCACGATAAACCCCCGCACAGGAGCCCGGCGACGCCGTCGTAGCCCTTGGAGGTTTCGTCGCTATCATTGCCCGTCTCGACAACATTGCCACCTGGGAAGATCTTCTGGATTCGATCGCGTTCCGCACTTGTGTTCAGGATCAGCGTGTCGACACCCGGCGGACCCAGACCCGTGTGCACGTCGATCAAGCCGATGTGCTTCAGCTGGGCGAAGTCCAGATGCTCCGCCAGGAACTTCCGCAGCAGCACGCCGCTCGCCTGCTGCTCCACGCCGCCGTAG